>BSQZ01000004.1:2842006-3154506 GCA_033239005.1 Lamellibrachia satsuma
TTCTCCATGACAGACATGAGAGACCTTAGTTATTAAGAACACCTAAAAGAATGTGGTTTAACAACCCTAGAGACAAGGAGGTTATGAGGAGATCAAATTGAAGTTTCTAAGGCATTGAATGGATATGAAAATATTGATAGAAATATATTTTTCTCATTTAATAGTAGAACTAGAGGACACAAAATAATTCTAGTGAAGGATCAGTGTAGATTTTATACCAGAAAGTACTCATTCTTGCAAAGGATAATAGATGAATGAAACAAATTATCTACAGCGTGAATTTGTTTAAAAATTGACAAATATCTCAGAAGGGTGGGATACACATAGATAAAAAAATGTGGACTCTCAATAAACTAACGGCTTTCTTGTCCACTTGCCATCTGGATGTTTTGCCTTGGATGGCAATATTGTTATTTTTTTAATCCAACTATTAAGTAGGTTGGAAAATGGCAGTAGTCATGAATTGTTTGTGCAATTGCCTTCAAGATGCAGCTTAGTTCCAGTACTGATTTGGCCACCATTTTGTCATATCCATCATATCTTAATAATCTATTGTCCAGTGTTGTTATCATATAATTTAATTTGAGACTCAAGTCCAGTCTTTCGGGTCAGTGAGTGGAGTATAAGGCATAATTGTTTACTCTTGTAAAGAAAACACAGTAAACTCTATGTAGAGTCTTGCAAACCTTCAGGCTATCTTCTTGGAGCAAGCCATGAAGACAGCCATGTAGCGGTGAGCCAGAGAGTTTCTCCAAGTGGAAAAGCCTTGAAGACAGTCCAGTAACCATGAGCACTTTCAGGTGTTTATTTTGAGTAGCCACTCTGGGAATCATTGTTTGGTCAGATAATACCTCACAGTGTAAACTGCTAAGTGGTGATGATGCCCCTTTATGTAAACAGTGAGAGACATGTGGTCAGATGTGGTAGCAGGGGTAGTTGCAGGGTAATATATCTAAACTAATATTGATGCCTACTTCCTCCTCTTTGTACCCCTATGTTGGTCTCTTGGGCGGGAAGGGGTAACATATGCAATTACCCCTTTTCCACTATCAGTGGCTTACTATCAGGGGATTAATGAGCAAGACCCCCAGCAGCTGAAGCAACACAGGCATTCATGGCTGGGTATTTCAAGCTAATTAGGAAGTATACAAATGAATCCAGCAAGTCTTTACACTGTAGGTGGTGGACATGCAAGAATTAATGTTGGAAAGTTTGATTAGGTGGCAAATCACTGGTTGAATAGTACACTTTGGCCACACTCAATAAAATTATTTTATCCAATAAATATCTACCGGTAATTAGTGCTGGAGCTGTGCTCAATAATGAACACTAGTTGCAGCATGGAAGACGTTTTTTAGGACATAATCGTGTAATCAAATATAGCATTTAATTGAATGACTGACAGTTGTATGATTAACAACTACTGTAGTTAATTGACAACTGAAATAGAAGCTAGACTAATTGCTGAAGTAAGGGACAATTTACCCTGGAATTGGGTTAACTGTTAATACACAGAACTTACCACCATGACTGAGTCAACCTTGACAGGGGTGTTTAAATAACTGCACCCTTTGTACACTGACAGTTCCACCACCAAAGGGTAGGTGATGGGAGAAGAAGGAAGTAATGAACTATTAGGTTTGACAACAGCAGGGGGTGTGGCATGTGACAAAGAAAATAGCTGAGGAAATGACTGCCAACAACTCAGTTGGTTCATCGGGTAACCAGGTATTGTAGAACTATTATGCACTGTCTGCAGCTACAAGGAACCCTAGGCAAGGAACGACAATAACCACCGATCTATACTACTGCCGAAAGCAGGATGTCAAACCGGTGGAGTTAACTATGTTCTCTATTTCACTGACTCAATGCAGTCGTTCAATTTGCACTTAGCCAAGCGTGAAATTATAGGTAGTACTACTGTTTGCGGTGGAACTGTCGTATCTGTCTAGTCAAATGAACTGTACTTGATGGCTGGAAACTATGCTCCTAGATTTGTTTTGCAACTTTGCTGTTTTTAACTGGTACCTCAGCCATATGGTTTCATTGGCATGTGGTTGATGACGTGAATTGTAGGATTAAACTTGGATCCTAATGATTGGATCACATTCCATGTTATCAGAATCAATAACTGAAACAGTGTTCAGTTTATGTAATGTACCAAATTCTCCAATCATGGCAGACCTCAGTGATGCTGAATCATGAATGTGGTGAAATTCAATAGTTTAATTGAAATAGGGTGGGGTGGCTGTGTGTAGGGCATGGAGGAACCAGGGTTCAAAACCACCTGCTGCTATTTCAAAACTTGGGCAATTTCGTTTGCCCCACTTTGCCTGTGTTATTGTTCTGTATTTATGACATTAGTTGAACTACTAAATACAAATCAAACTATATATTGACACATGATTACAGATCACAGAAGCGTTTGGTCACTTAACTATTTTGTTAATGACTCTTTTGAGCTGACTCTGTTATTGGCCACTAAACCGCCCTGTCTAAGCCAGAATTTGTGGATGGCTCCAGTGAAATGTTTATTTAATAAAACAGGTTACCTTACCTTATGATGATTCTGATCACAGGATCCAGATGGTTCCTCCATGATCAGATCTTCTTCTTCTTCTTCAGAATCAAATATTTTTATATCATAACTTACATATACTTTACAGTGTAAAAGCTGCCAATTATTTTTAAATAAATTCAAGTACTACACTGTAATAAATTACTATGAAAATAAACATTATCACTCAATAGTTGTGGGTTAAAATAAAATTATGTTCTTATAAATACTGTATACATATCCAGGGAGAATATTCATTTTAATCATTAAAATATATTGTGCTCAATTAATAATGAAAACGTGCAAGACTGTACCTTTGCATATAGTATAATATACAGTCTTCGAATAAAACAATGTTGTGACTTTATTTCCATGTGACTTTTTTCCTAGCCAAAACTGTGATTTTATTACCATGACTTTGTTCCTGTTAATCTATTTCTGCCAACCAGTAAAAGTTCCCACACAGGGTAAATGTGTAAATTGCTGTGGACTCCATCTCTCATGAGCCACTGCAGAAGCATTCATGCCACGCTCAATCAATTATGCTAACTACCTCCCAAGAATGAATGAATTGATGAATGAATGAACTGTTTATGACTAATATGCTGACCTCTATATGGTCACACTGGCCAGCTTTGTTTGTCACCCTTGCAGGCACTTGTCTAGACCCAGCCATTATGAGCAAATTACCACACTTCAACCTGCACTCCCAGCAAGTAACCATATACCTCACTATGCTTAACTAATTACACAGAGTTAACGAACACAATGGCTGTAGGATTGTCACCCGGACAGTTGGCTTGTACTTAAGCACATGCTGAAAGCAGTTCTTTCATTAGGACCCTGGGCTAAAAAGTATGCCTGTGTGATGACAACAGGATGCTAGCAAGGAGATGCGCCATCTGATAACAAGAACTTTATCTGCCTTTGTGAGCCTCCATGGGGCCCGGACATTTGACACTGACACTCTGTCTACTATTCCAGGTAGTTGGAGTGTGATGCCCTGCAGAGGATTCCTCACCTGAAATACCTTGCATTCACTGAAGTGTGACCACCCACAGGTAACATTGTACTCAGGTAGAGTTCAACACAGGTTTACACATATATCACTGGTGCCAGTAACCGTAGCAACGTCATGTACAGTGCAGCAATGTAGACTTTAATTACTGGGTTCTTCGTGTAAATTTGGTGAAAGAGATTTAATTTCTACCAATCAACAGGTATAATTTAGCTCTCCTCTCATAAAATGATATTATCATGCACGGATGTATGCATGCACACATGCATGCACCCATGCACGCACGCATACACGCACGCACATACACAGACACGCATGCACATACAGATCAACTTCATATTTTTTTTTACCACATTAGTAATTTCCTAGCTGTTTCTTTATTTCCTTGTTTTTTCACCTAAGCTTATCTGGAAACACAACATATCTCCCAATTTATCTTCCCTAATAGACATTTTAAAAATATTTTATGGAAAAATTCCAGTAGGGCCTGTATAAGGAAGGACTTGCTAAAATGAAATAAGAATCTTGTACAGGCTCTACTGGAAATTTTCCATAAAATGAAAGGGAAAACACAGTGTTTATATTGTTTTTATTTAGCTACTGTTAATACCCCCAATAACAGTCATATTTATCCAACATACATCATCATAGCATCTATATTAAGCCACAAAATTTAACATTCGTCATATTCAGCAACATTCACTGCTGGTAGTGTCATGGTTATAGGGCAGTCTGCAGGCGTTAGTCCAGTAAATCCATCCTGCCAGCCCTCTAACACCCAAACGTGATCGATAGCCATACTCTAATTCTCTTGTAAGTTCTTGCTGCTCCATGTGGTCAGATTGAGTCTAGTGTCTTATTGATCCACGTAAGGTGATTAGTGAGCGATCAAGAATATATTACAATCCATCATCGCTACTGTGGTGCCGGTGCTGACATTTGCTGACTATATTGTCATTGTCATGGGAGTCAATTTTGTGACATTTTTATATAGTCTAGGACTCAACTCGTGTAACCATCGTACATGTCATTTGTGGGGATAGATCATTATTTTAATTCCATGGTCATGATTTGGAAATGATAACTCCATTTATGAACAAGAAAATAAGCATAGTTGAGGTGGTTAAAGCAATAAAAATTTAGTTGTCACAAACAACAATGATGCTTTCAAGACAGACAGACAGACAGACATACATATGTACTTTATTTAGACAAATGTACATATCACTGAACAAGTGAGTATATAAAAGCATACATATAATAATTACATATAGTATACAATTGTCAAGTTAGGGTCTGGGAGACTCCTACTAAGGCTAAAAAGCCACTCTCATAGGAGGTGTTGTTGCTGTTGTGAGAACCATGTTGTGTTGCTGTTGTGAGCACCATGTTGTGTTGCTGTTGTGAGCACCATGTTGTGTTGCTGTTGTGAGCACCATGTTGTGTTGATGTTGTGAGCACCATGTTGTGTTGCTGTTGTGAGCACCATGTTGTGTTGCTGTTGTGAGCACCATGTTGTGTTGCTGTTGTTAGCACCATGTTGTTGTGTTGCTGTTGTGAGCACCATATTGTGCTGCTGTTGTGAGCACCATGTTGTGTTGCTGTTGCGAGCACCATGTTGTTGTGTTGCTGTTGTGAGCACTATGTTGTTGTGAATTAATGACTGAAATGGACCAGACCCCATGGAAGGCAGTGAACAATGTTGACTGTTGTCTGCAAACAATGTACAGTGGGTGTGGTCATTCCTAATGCAGCATTTCCGATATGCAACAGATGAAACTATGCACCTTTGTATTGTGTCAGTCATGGGAAATCACCCTTCAAATGAGGCGTAATGTACCTGTGAAATAGAATGAGGCTTGTTGTGAAAAGTGGTTACATCATTGTTTTATAGTAAACTAGTGGAGTTGCCCAGCATTGCACATGAGAAAAGACAGCCACCACAAGAACTTGTCTCTCTTTGCACTGACCATTCAAGTTTTAACAGGGCGATGCCAATGGCAATGACAACTTTATGGCCCCAAAAATCATGTACAACGGTTTCACGAAAAGTTCGTACCATATGAAGGAACTTAATATATCGTAGAAAACATGCACATCTGCAAACAATTGTTCTGAGTTACATCATCTACGTCAGATGTCCACATAGATTCCTTCGTAATATAACCACCAGGACATTTTTTTAACATATGAACCATCCCCATGGGCCCCTGGGGACACCTACACAATGTCAGCCCCATACATGTGAAACTGACAGAGATCTGAGGGAACAGATAGACAGACAGACAGACTCACAGACAGACAGACAGACAGACACAGCCACAAACTGTTTTATAGCATAGAAGCTAAGAAAGCTCAAACTGAGGCATTGGTGTCCATATGCAGACTGTAAATCTGATGTTTGTATAACATTTCCTATAGCTCTAAAGTTACAAAAACGTTTATGAACTGCTCTTTTCAGCTCTGAAGTCCCAACAACACAACAATTATAGGGTATTTTTACAGTGTGTGTTCTTGTTCGTCCTGTTGTTTATAAAGTTATAAACTAAATAATTTGTGCAGTTACATTAACCTTAAATCATTTATATGGAACGATCTTGAGTACTTCCGGCTTGCCTCTTTCTATGAAGATTGTCAGGTGAGAACAGTTGATTCAAGGAAAGGAAGTTGACTGATTAATGACGTGTGCTTTTGTCCCGGGAGGGACATGAATGTGGCTGTAAACTGCTTCCTTCCTGTCAGCCAACTTCTGTAGCTAAACCACAAATTTGTCCATGCAAAAGTAGTTGAATCTAGTTTATCTTAATGTTAATAATTTTGTCAAGCATTAAATGGACAATACTTCAAATTTTCACAATTTAGATATCAAATGTGTTCGTACAAATATCACATTTGCCAATATCCAATTTACCTCATTGGAAGATATTGCATTATTTACATTGCAAACATGATTACTTTCAATAATATGAACCTTGAAAATATATTTTTCAATAACATATTTTCAGTATTTACACTTCTTTATTATATATTTAGACAGGTTTGTATTTAATGTTAAATTCACTTTATTGGTAGACTCTTTTTCCACATTATCAGAACTGATAACTGTGGATTGTTGGAAGCTGTTATTCAGATTGTTGTGTAGCTGTTCAGGACGTTGTGCAGACACAATTGAAGTATAGTCTTATGACGCGCAGTGTTGTATCTGTACCCTGAGGACCATGTGAAATGCCTGCTCAGACACAGTGTTGTATCTCTACCCTGAGAACCATGTGAAATGCCTGCTCAGACACAGTGTTGTATCTGTACCCTGAGGACCATGTGAAATGCCTGCTAGGGCAGTGTTGTATCTGTACCCTGAGAACCATGTGAAATGCCTGCTAGGGCATTGTTGTATCTGTACTCTGAGGACCATGTGAAATGCCTGCTCACACACTGTTGTATTTGTACCCTGAGGACCATGTGAAATGCCTGCTAAGGCAGATTGTATCTGTTCTCTCATGCATGTTATATGATGTATCTGCTGCGGGTTTGTTCTCATAAAACATAATCTGTTAACAAACAAACATTTATGCATAAATTTAAGTATAACTGCACTGCGTATTTACATCAGTCAGTCAGTCCTTTAGAATTGAGTCCAGGAGAGATTGTCACACAGGTGACACCTGTGGGATCTCCATGACATTTACAGATGTCGTGACACATGCCGTCATAACTGACATAACTGAGGCATTGATAGAACAGCTGCAGAGTTATGTATGATAAAACCAAGTTGCCAAAACTACAAGGCATACTAGAGGCTGCACAATGACAGATCTAAATGCCACCTGTGCTAATCTCGTCATCTGACTACATTTTGTGGGGTGCAGTGGCTCAGTGGTTAGAACACAGGACTGTCAATTGAGAGGATCAGAGTTCAAATCTTCTAGCTGCTGTTTCGAAAATTGGGAAATTCTTTTCGTTCCATCTTGCTTCAGTTCAGGACATATAAATGAGTACCTGGCTGCAGACTATGGGGGGTGTGAATTATTAGTCTTTGTGCTGTAATTTCAATTTGGCTGAATGCTTCCCAGAGACAGACAACAGTTGGTGTTGGAATGAACAGGTCTGCCAGGTGGTGAAGTGTAAAGTGCTTTAGGTGATCATACAGACTGGATATAAGAACTTACCTTTACCTTTACCTACCTGTGCTAGTTTCTCCACCTGTCTGTGTCAGTCTCTCTGTCTGACCGTGTTGTCTGTTGGTTGTTGTGTTGAAGTCAAAGTTAAGACGCAAAATTATTGTGTTATTTTTAATGATAGTATATTAATTGCATCTCTTTGTTTCAGATGCTGAAACTGTCATAGAATGAACCAGTGAACACTGCAAAAAGGTAAGCTCATGTGTAGTAATGATCACAATAAACAAAAAGGTAAGCTCATGTGTAGTAATGATCACAATAAACAAAAAGGTAAGCTCAGGTGTAGTAATGATCACAATAAACAAAAAGGTAAGCTCATGTGTAGTAATGATCACAATAAACAAAAAGGTAAGCTCATGTGTAGTAATGATCACAATAAACAAAAAGGTAAGCTCATGTGTAGTAATGATCACAATAAACAAAAAGGTAAGCTCATGTGTAGTAATGATCACAATAAACAAAAAGGTAAGCTCATGTGTAGTAATGATCACAATAAACAAAAAGGTAAGCTCAGGTGTAGTAATGATCACAATAAACAAAAAGGTAAGCTCATGTGTAGTAATGATCACAATAAACAAAAAGGTAAGCTCATGTGTAGTAATGATCACAATAAACAAAAAGGTAAGCTCATGTGTAGTAATGATCACAATAAACAAAAAGGTAAGCTCATGTGTAGTAATGATCACAATAAACAAAAAGGTAAGCTCATGTGTAGTAATGATCACAATAAACAAAAAGGTAAGCTCATGTGTAGTAATGATCACAATAAACAAAAAGGTAAGCTCATGTGTAGTAATGATCACATTGAACTGTAGCAATGATATGCTGTGATGTCAATAGAAATGTTGAGTTTGAACAAGAAGCCATGCAGACAGTGGAGTTGGCCTAGACAAAGATAGACAACATGATCATGTTAGACAGAGACAGACAACATGGTCATGATAGACAAAGACAGACAACATGGTTGTGCTAGACAGAGATGGACAGCATGGTCATGATAGACAGAGACAGACAACATGGTCATGATAGACAAAGACAGACAACATGGTCGTGATAGACAAAGACAGACAGCATGGTTGTGCTAGACAGAGATAGACAACATGGTCATGCTAGACAGAGATTGACAACATGGTCGTACTAGACAGACTGACAACATGGTCATACTAGACAGAGACAGACAACATGGTCATGTTAGACAGAGACAGACAACATGGTTGTGATAGACATAGACAGAAAACATGGTCATGTTAGACAGAGACTGACAACATGGTCAAACTAAACAGAAAACATGGTCATATTAGACAGAGACAGACAACATGGTTGTGATAGACATAGACAGAATACATGGTCATGTTAGACAGAGACAGACAACATGGTCATGTTAGACAGAGACAGACAACATGGTCGTGCTAGACAGAGACAGACATCACGGTCGTACTAGATGGAGACAGACAATATGGTCTTGCTAGACAGAGACAGGCAACATGGTCATTCTAGACAGACAAACACCGTGGTACCTAGTCTATAATCATCCATCAGTAATATGTATGATCCCAGAAAGTCATTTACGTCTACACTTATTCAATTCAAGCCTTGAAAATCGTCTCATTTGGACAAGAGTCCATGAAAAGCCATGAAAATAGATTCCAGCTTAGGATTGCCATGACTGATGACCAAGTATGGAAGCACTCAAGCAAGTATGCTTGTGTGCAGTGGAATTACTGTTCCATTACTGACTATGGCTGATGATGGTCCAACTATTTGGCCAGTCAGATAATATCAACTAGGGCTGGTTTATGCTAGTGCCATCATTTCATAACCAGTCAGTTTGTCTTAGTCAAATACATGTTTTATGAATGTGTATAATTTTGTTTTTTTAATCAGGAGGATATTATTTCATGTTCTCAATCCAATTAGACCAACACATACAAATTGTGTATTAACCATTGTATGATCACAGTAAACCATGATATTAACTGTATTCAGGTCAGAATAATTATATGTACACCAACCATCCAAACTGACCATCTAGATGGTCAAGTGACTAGCACATGAACTTATCCTTAACTGCACTGAATAAAATGCACAGCACAGTGCACAGCAGAAATTTTTTGCTTCCATGTTGTGAATCAGAGATCATTGAATGTTGAATCTTCTGATCCTGAAAAGTGGAACTGACACCTTGAAGCTGAATGCTCACTTTGAAGGATCAGCAACACAAGGCCACTTCCCCAACTAGGCTTCAGTGACGGGTGGGGGTGGCAGGAGGTGGGAGGTTGGCCCCAAAAACAGGTGGGATGGTGGCCCTAAAATGGGGGGAGGGGTATGGGAGGTTGGCCTTCGAAACAGGAGGTTGAGACCAGACACCAATGTCATCAATCTATCACTTCCCACATCAGTCTGTCACTTGCTGACACATCAAAGATGAAACCACTGACCTTTAACCAAAGTAAAACTCATACATTGCATATAACAACAAAAAGCAGACTTCTATTAGAGCAAAAATCAATCACATACACTACTAGCTGTAGACTGGCAAACTATTATTAAAAGTGATCAGTGTTGTTACTGATTTCATACCAGTAGTTTCCATAGATGTTGTTGATTGCTTCGGTTCTATACATTTAGCTTGACACATTTGATTGATTGCAATTTATGGGTTTCTCAGTTTTATACATAATGTAGCTACATGTAATAACCAGTAATCACTGTACCATACAACCAGTGGTGTATTCAGGGGGCCATTGGTCCATCCCACTGGCTTGGCATATTCAGGGGGCCATTGGTCCACGCCCCCGCTGCCCCCTGGCTTACTTTTTTTATAGTATTTTTCCATTGCTTCGCTACATGTTAGCATGGGTGACTAGGTGTGGCCTCTTGTGAGATCATAGACATGCCACAGCATACAACAGTCATGTAGGGAGATGGAGTGGGTATAGGAATGAGGACAGTTGAGTAGGGAGATGGAGTGGGTATAGGAATGAGGACAGTTGAGTAGGGAGATGGAGCGGGTGTAGGAATGAGGACAGTTGAGTAGGGAGATGGAGTGGGTGTAGGGATGAGGACAGTTGAGTAGGGAGATGGAGTGGGTGTAGGAATGAGGACAGTTGAGTAGGGAGATGGAGTGGGTGTAGGGATGAGGACAGTTGAGTAGGGAGATGGAGTGGGTGCAGGGATGAGGACAGTCGAGTAGGGAGATGGAGTGGGTGTAGGGATGAGGACAGTCGAGTAGGGAGATGGAGTGAGTGTAGGGATGAGGACAGTTATATAAGGAGATGGACTGGGTGTAGGGATGAGGACAGTTGAGTAGGGAGATAGAGTGGGTGTAGGGATGAGGACAGCCGTGTACTGAGATGGAGTGAGTGTGGAGATGAGGACAGTTATGTAAGGAGATGGAGTGGGTGTAGGGATGAGGACAGTCATGTAGGGAGATGGAGTGGGTGTAGGGATAAGGACAGCCGTTTAAGGAGATGGAGTGAGTGTGGGGATGAGGACAGTCATGTAAGGAGATGGAGTAGGACAGTTGAGTAGGGAGATGGAGTGAGTGTACATATGAGGACAGTCATGTAAGGAGATGGAGTGGGTTTAGGGATGAGGACAGTCGTGTAGGGAGATGGAGTGAGTGTAGGGATGACAACAGTCTTGTAAGGAGATGGACTGGGTGTAGGGATGAAGACAGTTATGTAGGGAGATGGTGTGAGTGTAGGGATGAGGACAGTCATGTAGGTAGATGGAGTGAGTGTAGGGATGAGGACAGTCATTTAGGGAGATGGAGTTGGTGTAGGGATGAGGACAGTCATGTTGGGAGATGGGGTGAATGTATGGATGAGGACAGTCATGTAAGGATGAGGACAGTCATGTATGGAGATGGAGTGGGTGTAGGGATAAGGACAGTCAAGTAGGAATGAGGACAATCGTGTGGGGAGATGGAGTGGATGTAGGGATGAGGACAGTCATGTGGGGAGATGGAGTGAGGATTTTCATAATAATCATGTGATCAGAGAGGTAGACATTGCGCAAGAGAGGAGTGAAGAGAAGAACTTTAATAGGAGCAGCTACATGTCCCCAGGTTGACTGCCTTGTCTCAACCCACATGTAGCAATAATAACTATGTAGCCAGGCAAATGTGTGTACATAATATTGAAATATCTGCTAAAAAATAACTTCAGGATTGGGTAACATAAGCCACCAAGTTATTTTGCCAAAGCAAATAAATGACATGTGAACTAACACTTGAATCCTAAAGCAAATAGATTACACATTACAAATCAATTACCTGCACCCATGCACGCACACCAGTTTTATGAGGCCACCACACAAACATTTGCATACCCTTGGCCTTTCCTCCTGTGTGCAGCCATGTGTAACTTTAATTGCCCATGCTGGCTAACTGGACCAACTGTGTCAGTGCAGGAGGTGACAGTCTTGCCTAGGACACTGCCGCTTGGACTACTCCACACACATACTGATCCACTGGTGAGTGAACCAAGTAGTGGTTAGTGGTAAACTACATTATACATGTGGAACATTGGAGGGGTTTGCTGGGGTGCTGTTCAGGGGGCAACAGGTGGGCTGGGTGGGGTAGTGTCTATACATTAATCACCACTATGCAAAGGCTAGCTGACCTGGAACAAAGTGGTAGCTACTGGTGCTACAGGGTAGTTTGGCAGCTCCGACAGCTGACATTGTTTTCTGGTTGAATGTGTGGCCATACAAGCAACATTATAGGTGTGTGTTACTTGCATGTATATTCTTTGCAACATCTGTATAATGTCAAGTAACTGTCAAAGTTATGTTCTGGGGACACATTGCGCCAGTGTTGCATAGATCAGCTTAGTCTGTCAGGTGTTGAAAAAGGCTTCTTATGGGCATCTAATGGGTTACTAAAAATAAATGCTTGATGCTACAGAATTCTTGCCTTTTACTGTAGTTGGGAAGAAACTATTTCTAGAAGTGTATGATAAATGGCTACTTTGGTGAAACCGATTGTTGCGTTTTATCCATAAGCATCTAACAACTAATGGGGTTAATATGTTGGTCAGTGAGTATCTATCATGTTGTTCTTGTATTTATAAATGTGCCCATTCTGTCTGTCTTTTCTCCATGGAGTGATTCAAATCTAAGGTTTGTAGTTTAGTGACTGCTTCTGGTTCTCTGGTGTGGGGTATGTAAAATAAATCTTATTCTACAGATTCAAGCTACTGTACACAGACTTGGGTGAAGATTTTCTGGAGGTTACAGTCGTTGTAAACAATCCTTATTACAATTATTACTTTATTAGAATTCAAAGATGCAGGCAAATAAAACATTTTTTAGGGGTGAATTTTGTGAGCTAGGTACATTGTCATTTCTCAACTTGGCATAGGTCATTCTGTTACAGCGTTGTGGCAGTTTACAGATGTATAATATTGCACATGTGAAGAGGTTGTCAGCCATTAGTATAAAACATGAAAAACAATTGCCCCCATGACTGGTATATAACCTTGACACATGTTTACAACCGTTCTTCTTCTTCCTGTCAAGGACTGGGCTCCTTAAGATCGTTCTAAGTCCTGCTCGGCGCCTCTCACGCGCCGGGAATTGGTGGGTTAGAGATAGAGACCACCACTCGTTGAGTCCACGACAGGTTACACTTTTACCCCCTGTGTGGGACCTTTTACTTCCCCTTGCATAGACACCAGGTAGAAGGGACCAACAGCTTTTAGTGTCTCTTCCGAAAGACACGGGCAAAGTGGGGTGAACGAAATTGCCCAGGTTTTGAAACGGCAGCAGGTGGTTTTGAACCCCGGTCCCTTCGACCGAAAGTCCGACGCTCTACCACTCGACCACCGCGCCCCACTTATAACCATGTGAAGAGGTTGTCAGCCATTAGTATAAAACATGAAAAACAATTGCCCCCATGACTGGTATATAACCTTAATACATGTTTACAACCCCACTTATAACCAATGGTTGGGATTTTCCCATAAGGATGTGTTAAGTCTAAGTTGTGATTGTGCCAGTGATACATAATATCTAAGTGTGGATATGTATTGTATGTGGGACATCATTATATGTGCCTGCAATATAAATACATTACCATATTTAGTCTTTAGAGTAACTACATCTACATCTGGATAATTACTTGGCAAAGTCCTAGGATATAGCACTGAGGGTTTATTTAATTTAGAGTGTGCTTCTCTAGAGTTAGTGAGTCCATCACAGGTTTTTTCCATTTCCCTGTTTGGGGTCTTTTACTTCCCCTGGCATGGACACCAGATAGAAAGGACCAACAGATTTTATTGTCTCTTCCGAAAAACACAGGCAAATTGGAGTGAATGAAATTTCCCAAGCTTCAAAACAGCAGAGGTGGAATAGAACCGCCCTCTCGATCAACAGCCAGGTGCTGTAACCATTAGACCACCGCTCCACACTATAACATGGTTGTACATTCTATACTATTATACTTGATGGTGGAGGCTTCGCTCAGCTCTATCATTTCAACAGGGAACAGTTTCTTTATGTCTATTGAATGTCTAACTTCACCACCAACCCACAAACCAGGTTTATCGCTCCACAAAACCAATACCAAAATCAGGGTAAGTATTCCGTGGTCACCATTTACTAACAACAATCCTTATGCCTGGTTGACTTATGGCATTTAACTCCAAACAGCCTTGTTTATGGCTAACATAGGACTGGTATATATTTACAGAGTTTTCATTCTGTAGAATTAGTGAGTCAACAACAGTTTTTTCTGTTTCCCTTTATGGGGTATTTTACTTCCTCTGGCATAGACACCAAGGAGAAGGGACCAACAGCTTTTAGTGTCTCCCCTGAAAGACACACATAATGTGGGGTGAATGACATTGTCAAAGTTTCGAAACGGCAGCAAGTGGTTGTTGTGGTCCTCATGAGTGACAGCCCAATCCTCATGAGTGACAGCCCAATGCTCTGTCACAGAGCCACTGCACCTGTTTACTATTTAACTAGTTGTGTTGTAATCAGGGCTGAACCCTGTGTGTAGAATCTAGCTTTTCCTGACATACAAACTGTGCATGGACCTAAGTTTTATGTGACAGCCACAGGAGATATTTGGACAGGTGATTACCTAGTCTCACCTGGTCTCTCCATGCTTCACTGAAAGCCCACGACTAGCACACCTTTAACATTCCAAGTGCGCAGTCTAGTTTCACGTTGTTTCATTTGCTATCACATTACTGAAGTGGTCTGATAGGTGGTTGTGTGATTCATGGGGTGACTCAGGGGCATCGTCAACATGACACCCCATACCATATATGGCTCTGATTATCCATTATTATGTTTGCTGTTTTGCAGTTCATGACATTTCATTGTCAGAACCACAGCTGCATCAGGAAAGGAAACATAATTTGTATATATCTGTTATTTTACCTTTGGTGTTCAGTCGCTGTTAAAGATTATAGGTAAACTTCAGGGAAATCCACTGATCGTTAGGGGAATTTTACTCTCATTCATCACAAAACGGTGTTTTGTTTTTGTTCTTTTCCCATTGGTACTTCAGACATATACCAGTTCTGAATGGCCAGTGCTGTTTGCTGTTTACAGCCGGCCTGTTCCTTATGCCTGACATACACTGCTAAACTTTTATTGTGAGTTGTGTGTTTATTCGACTTAAAAGAGATCCGTCGTGCAATGTACACTGGTCCACAATTTAGCAAAACTTAAGTCTTGTGTTGATTTGACTGGCGCAACAGTTGTTGAGCCGATTCGATACCACCGTAGTTCAGAATATAACACTATGATCGTGGCAGTGCACACAAGTTGCCACAATTTTTGTAGTACAACGTACTCGATCAGACTAGTCCTGGAATGTGTGCTGACCCAGTCACGCAACACAAAGCAAACGTTTAGCAATGTCCGTCTGACTTTATTCTGCCTTGTGTCAATGAATCTACCTGCGAACAAAGTGTCAGCTGAATTGGTCTTGTAAGAATAACTTATCATTCAAGTGATTCTCCATTCAAATGCCAGTCATACGAATCACTTCAAGGGTTGTGATATATGTGACTTTGTGACTATAGTTACATCCTCCTGTTGTATATCTTATATATTTATACTCATAAAAATCATGGCTTGAATTCCTGCATGAAGTCAGAACAAGGATTGGTTGATTGTTGCGCTTTATTTTCACCCATAAAAAACAAAACATAAATTAGTCATATATATATATATATATATATATATATATACATATATATATATACATATATATATATAATATATATATATATAATATATATATATATATATATATATATATATATATATATATATATATATATATATATATATACATATATATATATATACATATATATATATACATATATATATATACATATATATATATACATATATATATACATATATATATACATATATATACATATATATACATATATAAAATCAATACATACATACAATACCATGAACATTTCAGTTAAAGCAAAACAACATTATGTAACATAAAGTATATATGACCAAACATATCACCAAAAAAATAATTATAGGTCAGGGAGACTCCTACTAGAAATGTAGGAGCTTCCCCGAGAGATATGTTCACCAATCACAAAACTGCTATTGCTCTCGTATCTTTGTCTGTATTACTCGGACACTTCCAGACCAGTTTAAATCAACTTTAAATTGTCATAAAATATTTTAAAGATGGCGCATGTGTGGGTAATTGGGCATCTAAAAACTCTCGGGAGCTCTGTGGAGGTCACCCTTTGTTGCGTCTGTAGTGCTGGTGGTCTCCCACGACACAAGCTCGTGTGTGTGCACCTGGTTCTGACTCCCAAGTCTACTTCCATTTACTTGCTATTTAAAAAGAACTCCCTCCTGTCTCATGTGCCTGTTGTGTACAATGTTGGTTCATCGTGGGATGATTTCCGTGGCGCTAACGAGAAAGCTAACATAGTGAGAAAGGAATGACAAGATCATGTGTCCTGTATGCATGGGTATGTCAACTGAGCCATGTTAATTCTGCATTGCCCGGGGTTAAGGGAAAGGTCCTTCAACATGGATGGCTGTCTGACTTATTATTGATGTACAAATACTGTCCTATTCTACCAAATGTTGCATTTGACAATTTATTTAGTTTTTAGTTTATGAGATGCTGAATTGGAAGATCTTAAAAATAATGTATAGTTTGTTATTATGTAATAATTATTACATAATTATGTAGTAATTATGTAATAATTATGTCAATCACAGTAGCATTTTTATGGCAGCTGTGTGTCATAATCTTATAAGTGTATTAGCAAGATAATTGTCATTTCAACTTTGTATTGAGTGCTGGAGCATCTATGGGCACACCGGTAAAAACTCGTCATTTGCGTCATGTTCATCATTTTTAAATATACCCACGAGAAAGGGCAGTATTAATTTGAATAAAATAATGCAATATATGAGAAATATAAATTTTTTGCCAATCATCATCCTGGAGGTATAGTTGGTTGAGGCTCAGGATGCCTCCAAATTCAACTGCTGGGTCATGTCCAATGTTCATAAAATAGATACCAACCATTGATGCAATACCAAGTTGGGGTTGCCAATTACTGTAATTAACAGAAACAGAATCAGCAATATCCAAACTTCACACACATGTGGTAAAATTTTGAAATGCGAACCTAATTTTCGTCGATTAGACAGCAGGGAACACATATATTCAAGAAATGAAATTGTTTTCTTCCTGAAATCAATACTACAGCTATACGAAGACTGTGACTAGGAACAGGCATGCATGACACTACCCAGTGGGTAATGGCCATCATTATACTATCATACTGAAATAGTTTTGTTGGAACACCTGCTGAATATGGGCGGCCACCAAACACAAACCAAGAAACAGGTTATTGTTATATTCCAATTTCATGAGTCCGTTTTATAACCACTTAACGCCACCTAAACATGACAGCCGATTCATCACGCCACTGTCACTATTTCCTCCCATCCACGCAGTACCATGAAATAATTGATTTGCGAAAAAAAGGACCAGTTTTTATCTTGCAGTTTGAAAGCCTCACTCTAATGTCATGCCGGATGTAGATTAATGCGTTTTGTGACAGATTTTATATTGCATAGGACCAATCTAAACAGGGACACTGACTCAGTGGGGTTTTATTGATCTTATCATTTTATGCTATTGTGTGCTGGCAGTTTGCATTCAATGACATGATGGCACGTTCAATGTTGAAACATTGTCTATGAAAAAACTTAACATTTTGCTGCAAGAAATAATTAAATTGTGCATTTTAAAATTAAATTTGATGTTTTTTCATAATTTTATTTGATGGGCGTGGTGGCGGAGTGGTTAAAACAGTGGGCACTCAGTCGAGAGAACCTGGGTTTGCATCCTCTTGCTGCCATTTCGAAGCTTGGGCAGTTTCATTCACTGCACATTGCCACAGTTCACTCAGCTGTGTAAATGATTACCAGGCTATAAACAATGGTACATATGTGAACGAATATTCTTCGTGCAGTAATTACAACATGGCTGAATGCTTCCCAGAGAAGTCGAGATGGTGTTAGAATAAACATATCTGCCAGTGAAGTGCCTTGTGCAGCCCAAAGCGAATGTCCCTCTCTCAAACGTCCCTCTCTCAAATGAAGTTTCCTGACCAGTTCTTCTTATCCTTTCCAGTGTTTTCCTCATCCGTGTGTTAAGGACCACTTTTTGTCCACAGTCTCTGGCGTATTCCTTCAGTTATCGACCAAAAACACATCTTGAAGGTCTCTGTTTGTTTCACAGTATCCAATAACACTCCACATAAACTTCCTCACTATTTCTATCTTCATATTATCTTCATTCTTTTGTGCATTTTATTTTAGATGGATACAGTGTTAAGACAAACGTTGGAACTAGAGCTTTCTCAGTTGCAACACCAACTCTATGGAACTCACTCCCTGTTAGCGCTAGGTCAACAGAAAGTATAATAGTATTTTACCCTCACCTAAAAACCAACCTGTTTAAACTCGCTTATCCTCCATAGCTCCTTGACATACCGATCCAGATGGAATTCCTAGCCAAATAGAAACTGCCTAATACTTGCTTTGGCACACTGCTGAGCTAGGGTTTCCCAAAGATTTTAGCGTAATATGGAACACAGTGGTTTTATTGTTTTGTGCTATATTGTATTTTCCTTCAAACATTTACTTTAATAAAAAATTGAAATGTTTCCCACAATGGATGTATGCACAAATTAAAAGATGTCTTTTAATGACAGCAGTAGCTGTCTATATGGCATGATGTAGACAGTGTGGTGAACAACGCATTCCTCAAAGTGTCTATAAAAACTTACTATTATACCCTAAACATAACCATGTTGGTTAAGTGACAAATCATGTTAGCAATGTCCGATGAGACCCAAGATGGACTTGACCAATTAAACAAGTGAAGTCACACATGTTTTGCTGTCATATGTCCTTGTGTTGACATATGTTTGTCTTTTTTTACAGTGTCATGTAAGAATAACATTCACATTTTAACTTGATGATATAGGCCCTATATTAAATTGCTTTTCCCCTTACAGGGCACATTGGTCACCCTTTCACTGAAACTCTTATTATTAAGCCTTGTTGCAGCTTGTTGAGTCACACTTCTCTCTTATATGTGACTTTATCAGATTCTGAGTGCGAAAAAAATTAATTATTATCAATCTGCTTTCCTATTTTAACATTCCTGTGCTGCTGTTTAACTTTAACGATTCTAAAAAACTATGAGGTATTCACAAAAATCGCTGTGCATTGTTTTACATGAATAAAGCAGGTGTGAAATAAGGACAGTGCATGCAGCAGGCAGGTAATGCTTTCATCTTACATGGTGCACCTGTTTCGCCTTTTGATGTTTTTCCATCAGAGAGGTGAATTATTGTCTGACCCTGTGGTTTGATAGAATGCAAATGACTTGACACAACTTTGTTTTCTACTATTGCAAGTGTTTGTATTCAGAGTGCACCCAGTACATCAGTGAAGAACGAGGAACTCATACATATAATCGCTAATGAGGAGGTACTCTTGACATGGCAAGTGTACATGACCAGTTATTATAGTTGGCAACCTCACAACCTCACAAATTGTTGTCACTGTTGAAGAGTCAAAACAATGGAAGTCAGTTTTTATTGGCGCCACGTGGTTGGTTGGTTGGATATGAGTCTGTTAAACAAACTTCTGACACACAAAAAATGGCATTCAGTGATTTGATTTTTCAACAATATATCTGTCGAGGAGACAAAATAAAGAAAGTCCATTTTCACATGTTAGAAGTTAGTTTAATAGACACATCCAACCAACCATGTGGCGCAGAGCACTGCAGATCAAAATGGACTTACATTTTTTACTCTTCAAAAGCGGGATGTTTTCAATGCAAGGTACATTGTTAGGCAACGTGTAATATTCACCTTATTTTGAGTGTGTGAATATTCCCTTTGAAGAATACACCTCTCAGCTGAGATTTGTCAAAAAAGCTTTGATGAGATTTCATATGATGTTTTTATACATATTTGTTATTCTTTGAAGGCTATTTGAGTGAAAATGTTTCCAACAGGGTATACAAAATCTCAGTATCAAACATAATAATTACTCATGCCTAGGCTAACAAGTATATCATTTAAAATAAATATTGTAAAATGTATTGCTGAAATATAACATTATATATATATATATATTATATATATATATATACATACATATATATATACATACATACATACATACATACATACATACATACATACATATATGTATATGTATATGTATATATATATATATATATATATATATAGTGTATATGTAAAACTGTGGGATACAGCTAGACCCCAGTTAGTGTCAAATATCTAAGCTGCTTTCCCTTCTTCATATTCTGTGCAGCTTTAATAAATTCCCACTTCACATAATGCGAATAAAATAAATAAATCCTTTATGGCAATAAAAAGACCCTTAATCTGACACATTCCCAATCCTTTCCCCATTCAGTGAACTCCAGGAAGAACTACTTTTCCTTAATTCCCCTTTGATGCAGCAGAGTTATCAGCGTTCACCCAGTTGGCTTTTGTGCAATCACCGAAAGAGACTAGATTGTGTCATTTTGTTGATGCATCACCTGCTGAAAAACACTGGTTTGTGTGTGTGTATCATTCCCCTTGAGTTAGTGCCTGACAACCACATGACAGTGTTAATCTCATCTCATAGGTTGCAGCTTAGCATAGATTTGTTAACTTTATGTATCTATGGCAGATTTGGAGCAGTCATTTTCAGAAGGGTTTAAAATTGAAGACTGGATGCTACAAAAAGCTGATTAAAAACGATGACAACATTACTGAAGGGTTTGTTTTAAAATGTAGTGGCTTATTTGGTCAGCTGTAATATGGACAAATCCCACAAACTGTACAACATTTACTTAACAATTATTAGACATTTGTGCAGCTACCATTAAGACAGATATCACATCAGTTACCTCCAACAAGAAAGCAGTAAACCAATAGAATGAACACAACAGGCATAATAAGTCAATATTTGTAACATGGCAAGCTCAAGAAACAATCCCTATGTACCAAATAATTGCTACCTTTTTTAATGTTTAATTATTGTGTGATTTTGTGCACTTTTAACATTGTGGGATGTTGTCTACTTTTAACATTGTGTGGTTTTGTCTGCTTTTAGCATTGTGGGATTTTGTCTACTTTTAGCATTGCACCCAGTGTTGATGACTTACCATCGATGTCACTACACAATGTTGATGACTTACCATCAGTGTCACTACACAATGTTGATGACTTACCATCTGTGTCACTACACAATGTTGATGACTTACCATCTGTGTCACTACACAATGTTGATGATTTACCGTCATTGTCACTACACAGTGTTGATGACTTACCATCGATGTCACTACACAATGTTGATGACTTACCATCGATGTCACTACACAATGTTGATGACTTACCATCGATGTCACTACACAATGTTGATGACTTACCATCTGTGTCACTACACAATGTTGATGACTTACCATCGATGTCACTACATAATGCTGATGACTTACCATCGATGTCACTACACAATGTTGATGACTTACCATCTGTGTCACTACACAATGTTGATGATTTACCATCTTTGTCACTACACAATGTTGATGATTTACCGTCAGTCTCACTACCCAGTGTTGATAAATTAACGTGAAAAGAAAGAAACTAAATCCATTGCTTTCCTGTCTGTTAGTGCATGTCATGTCAAGAAGTGCAGCCATACGCATGTGTGTGAGCGCATGCAAGAAGTGAAGCCATGCATATGTGTGTGGGCATACATGAAAGACAGGCATGTACGTGTATGTGGGTGCATGAATGAAGTGCAGGCATGTGCATGTGTGTGGGTGCATGCATGAAATGCAGGCATGCATGTGTGTGTGGGTGTATGGAAGAGGTACAGCCATGCATGTGTGTGGGCCCATGCAAGAAATGCAGGCATGTACCTGTGTGTGAGCGCATGCATGAGGCACGGTTGTGTAGTGGTTAGCACGTCTGCTTTACATGACAGAGTTCTGAGTTCAAGACCCGGGCCGGACATGGGTATGTTTGGAGTAAAAACCTGGCTCTCAACATTGAGGACTGACTCGGATGATCACACTGACTGCACCCTGGCAGTGACCACCCTCAGTGCCAGCATATAAAGGTGGGATTGGTGATGATGTTCAGTAAAAGCCGACTAGTTTAATGAGACCTTGAAACACCATACAGTTGTAGTAACCACAACATACAGACTAGTCAGTTAATAGAACGTTGCCGAGTGCTGGAAACAACCAGAACAACTAGAACATGTGGGCCATATGGCCTGACCACGTTATATAACATGTATTACTGGGCCAAATCAAGTCCTCCTCACAAATTAGTCATCTTGATCATCTTGCTAGAACCTTAAAGGTCCTGTTAAGGGAGCAGCAATCTAATGGACTCCCTGATGAGTCTGACCAGCTGACCCAGCCTAAGACCTCCTATGGCATAACTCTGACAATTATGAAATGATATCTGCTCCACTAAGCAATTCCTGGACAGTGCCTAGAGACCACCATCCTCTCCCTGACGAGTGTCAAGACCTGGATTCAGGAGGGAGTGGCAAAAATTCAATGAACTTGTCGATAAATTTGCTTAGATGTTTGCCGATTACTGGATTAGGTGGAACGGGAATCGTGTGGAACACTCGCCTATTTAATCAGCTTTCCTACTAGCACATTGTAATTCTAATGGCTTCGCCTGCTGGAGACGGTTCATTGTTGCATGTGTGTCTGTGTGATGCGAACTGTCTGGTGGGAACTGACGGCAGGAGGAGGTTGATGATAAGGTATGTAGTATACAATGTGTAGTCTTCGCAGCTTTTATAGTGTGCATGCATGTGTGCATGCGTGCGTGCATTGGTACGTCTGTGTATGTTTGTGTGCGTGCATGTTTGACTAAATGCTGTTCAACTGTATAGTTTTATCCCAGATTTGTGTAAGTGCATAAAAGTGTTCCATAAGCATACCTGACTTCTGTGAAGACTACAGGTTCATTGAGATGTCTTGCTATCTGTTGTACAAATTTCATCAGGTCAGAAAAAACCTTTTGATATAGTATACAAACAATACAAGAAACATGGGGGTCAAATATGTCATACAGCCTGCATCTTTTTACCTTTGAAAAAATACATAAAAAACATGTCATGTTTTTAGGCCTAAAAGTGTTTGACATTGCTTGAATATATTTCCTTCATGTGACAGTTAAAGTAAACAAAAAGTCAGTAAGGATTGTGTTATTGTCACAATGTTACCTTTGAGCTGTCTCTGTCCTCTGTTTATAGGACACAGGTGGCAGGGACATATAACATTTCCTACAAATCATTTGTAAAGTTTCTAGGCTGAAAGCAGCAACATTACTCCTATAAGACACCTCAGTGAGCACTGAAACAAATGAGGAATATAATTGCTGCATCTGTAAATAGGCCAGTTATCAGAAGCTTTGTTTATTCCTGAACAATATGCATTGCAAATATTATGTTACAAGCAAATTTCATCTGCATTAATTGCAGAATTTAGAGAGGCAGTAAGGTTTCATATTTGGTGTGTACAACCCAGCAAAGAATCATGCAATACATCAAACTCTCAAAATAACACTTCCTATTTTGGGAGTAATCATATCTGGGGGAATTTGTTTTCATTCACATAAATTAATATAAGAGAGAGCATCAAGGTTTCTGGAATAGCCATTATTGAATTCCCTGACGTTTTGAAAATTGCATTTAAAAATCAATAATTATGCAGTGTGTATTTCTTCTAACATGTTGCACTGTGTTTCTGTTCATTGTTGTCTGGTAAATGTTTGGCTGACACTAACTAGTGTTGTTGACGTCATTTGGCATACAACAGTGAACGTGTTACTTGCTATGTAGCCAATGGGCAGTGGTCACTGATCACTTCACTGACATAGGGTCACTTTTTTTTTTAATTTGATTGTTTTTAGTGTTTGTTTGTTTCTCTATTTGTTGTCTATCTGTAGATAATGATAATGTTGTGATGAATACTGCCAAGAATAACACTGATTTAAATTCCATTTTCCACTGAGCACATTTCTGTTTCTACTACTGCATAGTTTTGATATAATGTATATCACTTCTGAGAAGAAATGATGGATGCACTAAAACTGCCTGTTTAGTATACAAAAATATATTTTCGATGCTGGACTCTGAGAGAAATAATGAATGGTCACAGATTGCTGTCTTGGTTGCTATAACGGAGTAAAGAAATAAGGCAACAATGATTCAACCAAGATAATTGTATTCTAATAGAATTATTTTAATTAAATCTTTCTACTTTTAAAATAAATTCAAATTTGATTATTACTACAGGCACGCATGATTATTTGATTTGATTATTTGCTAAAAGAGGAAAACAGATTGGCTTTTGCAAAGCATTCTGATTTGATTAGCAACAACAATGACATTGCTAGTTTGCATCATGTCCATTAAACTTAGGCGATATTACTTGTGAGCCAAATTTTCCAGCAAACCATGTCGATATGCAAACACAGTTGTCAGAGGACAACTTCAGTTACAATTGTATTGTCAGTTTTATATTCTGAAGCTGTTCTTCTATTGACTGCTTCATCATGTTTATATTGCCATTGTGAAATAGCATAGATTAAGATGCTTGTAATGAGTCATTTGGTGAGTCACGATCATATTCCTTCAACTAAGCTTGGTCATTGGTCACACATACATCTAAACAGATAATTTGGCTGTTGCTATACATGGCCAAGAATTTTGATGAATAAATGCATAATTTTCCTAACAAAAAGATATGTTTTCTTCACATTTTCTTAATTTTGTGATGTGGTCTTATTACATTGTGATTACATGTTTAGTGCTTAGGTTTGTAATGTATGTTTGTAATGGACATTTACATGCGGAAAGATTTGTGTTAACAAAATGGCCAGCTTGGGCAGATTGTGTGGGCATTGTCTTAATACACTGTGGCCACATCATGAAGATTTCTGCAACGTTCGTTCATTTTATAGCCTTGGTTTCTTTATAGAATTCTTTCATGTCATCATATTGACTAAACAAGGATAATCCATTCTGAGAACTCTTGCAACATCATTTGATTTGAAGGATGATGAAGAATGAACGTTTTGCCGTCAAGATGTCTGTATAGTCATGATTCTTGCATTCTGCACATAACATCCATAGCATCTTGGGATACATAAATCGCCATGTCTGTCTGGCAGACACTGGATGGTCCCTGCGGGAGCAGCACTTCTCTCATGTACTCATGTTAACTAGCGGCCCAGTCCATTTACATTGCAATGAAATATACTGTTGTGTCATGGCGGCTACGAATGCGTCTCAAATGACATTTCTCCGACATAAACTTTACAATGAACGACAAGATTGACCGTAACCGTGATATGGCACATTGTTTTATGATCAAGGAATAGAATTGAACACATGTTAATTGCTTGCAATTATGTATATCAAATAGTTATAAATAAAAAGGTTGACATTTTTAATTGACTGATCAATAAATAAAATAAAGCTTAGTCAATCAGGAAAATGTAATTAAGAAATCAGTTGTTTGAGTGTTTTCATAGTAAACTTCCATGTATCTGTGGCATCTGTATGCCAAGTTTCTTATCCCTCCCTATGTACATCCGCCTACTAAGTGTACACCCTATGTACACCCGCCTACTAAGTGTCATATTAATTAATATACATATATGCTAAGATGCACATTCTATTGTTCATGCCTGAATTTACATGTGGCAAAACTTGAAAATCAGGGTGGTGATAATGACTGAACGTGCTTATTATTAACTTATACTTGACATATCAGTAACATCTTGTTGAAAATTACTGATTTTTTAAACTTATTGTTATTAAGCTGTTTGTTATGGCTTTACTGTAACCTTGTTATAGTCGAGATTTGCCGCAATTTAGAAACCTGGTTAAATTCTTATGATAGAGAGCTCCCTCTTATACCGCCTTATTGTCAGTTAACTCAGCTGTATAGAACATAATATGGATAATGTTGTCTTATGTATGTTCTTTTGTGTCATTTCACTTATATTGATAATTGTCTACTACAGTGATGCATGTCCAAGGAGACAAAATATGCAGGCACACATGCATGCACACGCACGCACGCATGCACGCACGCATGCACACACACACACACACACACAATAGGTGTACATATAGGTCATTAATATTTTACTGAACAATGGATTTGCACATTTTGCTGTTAGTAATCCTGAGGCAGTATATCTTAGGGGGCATGTCACCCATTATGGGGCGTGTCGCCCATCAGTGTAGGTTACTGTGGTTTTATGTACATCACCTGAGGCATAAGCAAGGTCATAAAAGACTTTCAATCAGATGGTGTGGACTATTGATTGAGTAGCTTCATGAATTGTTTACTTAGGTATCAGAAACAACAGATGGCAGATAGTGCACATAAACTGTGTAATAATACTGTTTAGGATTTAATGAAACAAATATGTGACATCATATGCATTGAAATAGAAATCATAATGAAGAAGAGTTCTGGTGAGCTGTGGGGGCTTGAGCCGCAGTCCCCGTGGGAACTGGCTGAGGGCATAGATCGCTGTCTGTACTGTCCAATCCCTGGTCAAAAGAGAGGTCAAGTTGATAACAGTGTTTTATAGGGCATAAAGCACCCTTGAAGATATGTTTAGTGTGTGTCCAGTCAAGCTTGCCTTTATTTAGTAGAAACTCCATCAAATAACGTTCTGGACACCCAAAGACACACAAGTAATCTTTGTCTGTTTTGGCTTGTTAAGATTCCTTCTAAGCCTGATGAAGAGTTGTTGAAAGCATAGTGTCATGTGCATGTGCCATAAAGGGGGCATTCACTGATGTCTACCCACATGGGGTGTGCAGAATGCTCTGGGCAGTTTTTTAAATGAAAGGTGTAGTAGAATTTCAACAGACCTCTAAATAAATCAGCACTACTCCTTATGCAATTGTCAAAATACCCTGGCACAGAAACAGCACTACCCATTTACACTTGAGCATAGATTTGACAAAAGGTGGCTCTGCCTTCACACATGGCTGCACACATGCTCGTTCACCATGACATCATAACATCCACAGCAGCCACTGCAGGCAGTCTTCAGCATGCTGCCTTGTGAAGTAGATGTGTTAGATTCACAAACGGAAGGATTGGACATTTGTTAGACATTACAATCCTTGTTCAGTCCGTGGCATCAATCTTAGGTGGGTTGTCATATTTTCAATAATCTTATAGTGCTATTGTTGGCACTAAGGAAGTTTCTGGGTTACTTGGGTTATATCATTGGGTGTTTTGTGTATATATATATATATTTATATATATTTATATACATATTTATATATATTTGACAATGATATACATTATATATATATATATATATATATATATATATATATATATATATAATTTATATATATTATTCAGTCTGAATAAGCTGTATGGAAACAGTGGGAGGGGAGAATGAGACCAATGGATGGGGAGTGGATAGGGGGGAGTGGAGAAGGGAGGTGGAGACAGGAAAAGGGATTAGTGATAGAAGGGAAAAAATTAATGACCCGGTATCGGTGCCAGTCTCATCCCAAACTTCAGGGATTACGAGGAGAGCAACATAGTAAAGGTGTTTGCAAGTATAACGTATATTTAACAAGTTTGCATCATTTTGTTTGTCAATAGTATACTTTAGTCATGCTCATATTGTTATATGCACAATGATAAATTATGTGTACAATTAAACAACATAATTGTTTCACTAATGAAAATGGTGTCACAAACAGCAGTTGTTTTATCAATTTTAGTTGCCTACAAGAGTTAACTGTGCTGTGAGTTTGGGTGTTGCTAGTTAAAGGGAACACTCTGTTTGATGATGATTGCTGATGTCAGCCAGGTGGGCCAAGTTTGGTGACTGGTGACTGGTGACTGTCAGAGAGTCAACAGTGGAGTCTTGTAGAGCAGGTTATGTTCAATGGAGCATGTCATTGCTTGTAGAAAGGAACCACTAGGCAAGTCAGCTGCATCAAAGACCATCATTCGTTAAATGTATGTGTTTGATAATTGCATTGAACAGCCTGAACAACAGTGCAGTTTGTAAGCATGTGTGGGGCAAGCAAACTAGGTCACTACTGTTGAGTTCCTGGCCATGCCCGTCACATAACAGTTGGCATTGAGGGACCAGTGCTTATTATGCTAGGCTAGGCAATGTAGGCATACATTGCTAAACTTTTGCTATAAGTCTTGCGACTGGGTCATTTGTTGATGCGATTCAATAACTGTTGCACCGGCAAACTTAACATGTGACTCGAGTTTTGTTGAGTTACGGACCAGAGTACATTGCACGGGTGATCTGTTTTATATCAAATAAACACACAACTCGCCAAAAATTGCAATGTGTGCCTAGCATTAGGTCTTGTAATTGAAGTAAAATGTACGCAGGTTACATCATAATTTATTTGTATGTAAAATGAAATATCATTAATATTATATTATATTATAATGGCATTTTTAGGATTTTTAAGAAGCCAAAAATACAAATTTAATGCAGTTTCCCAAATTACTTATTCCCAAAGTACGTTCCTATATAGCACAGTATCCAGTCCATGGGACTGTTCAAAGCACTTGACATTTGTGTGGGGTGTGGTAATGTAGCTGTGAGAACGCTGGAATCTCAATCAAGAGAACCTGCTTACTGCCTTTTTTCGAAGCATTGGCGGTTTCAATCACCTTACGTTGCCACAGTTCACTCAGCTGTAAGTTTGTACCTGGCTACGGACAGTGGTGGATATGTGAATGAATAGTCTTGACACAGTAGCTGCAGCTTGACTGAGTCCAGAGAAGTTGAGATGCCTCTGGAATGAACAGGTCTAGCAGGGAGAGAAGTGTAAGATGCTTTGAACAGTCCCAAGGACTGGATACCGCGCTATATAAGAACATACCTTGACACCTTTTTTAGTTCACCCGCTGGCAGACCTGTTCATTCCAGTGCTATCTCGACTCTTCTGGGAAGCATTCAGCCATGCTGCAGTTACTGGGTAAAGACTATTCATTCACCTATCCACCACTGTCTAAAGCCAGATACTCGTTTATACAGCTGAGTGAACTGAGACAACGGGGAGTGAACAAACTTGCCGAAGCACCAAAATGGTAGCAAGAGGATTCAAACCCGGGTTCTCTCGATTGAGGGTCCGATGTTCTAACCACTATGCCCCTGCACCCCACAATTGTCCCATTTATTTTGCTGTACTATTTTATGAAAGGTTCTATAGTATTCAACTAATCAAGAACTTGGTGACATCAGTGATAAAAACACACAGGCAGGTTTCAGCTAATCAAGAACGTGGTGACATCAGTGGTAAAAACAGCGAGGCAGGAAATAAAGACAGGAAGAAATAGAGTGGCACCATTAACAAAGGAAGCAAAGACACCTTAGTGCCAGTGAGGCATTCCTTTGCACAATTTGTGTATTTGTATTAAAAAGGGCATATGGCTTTCTTTGGTTGTAGTTGAACTCATGCTGAGTTGGAATACCAGTGATTCACCTGTCCTGTGGCAGTGCCACAGTCTGTCAACGGGATGCACAGGTAAGCATTCAGGTGTCACACAGGTGCCATATTACCTTGATGTGTCATGTAGGTGACAGGTGAGATGACACCAACTATGTATGTGTACTTTGTGTGTATGACATGATGTATGAGAAAACATAGTCTAGCCCTTATGTAAGCCACGTAGCAGTTGAAAGAAACAAGTCAACAGTTGGGCACTCTCCAAGTTGCTTAGGATGATCAGTCTAAGGGAGACACCAAGAAGCTAAAGATAACGAAACATCTGGTGATCATGACTGATGCTAAGTTTGTATCAGTAGGGTATCTCGCAAAGGGTGAGGCTAAGGGGGGGCAAGCGTAGTCACCCAATAGTTTACCAAAGTGTAGTTATATATGTAGTTAAATGCCTCCCACCCCATAAATACCCCACTGGTTTATTTAGATTTTCACACATGGGAGAGAGTAAAGCTGAGTATAGATTGGCCAATAAGAGGGCAGTGTGTGGTGTAATATACTAACTAAGGTAGCTACTGATTAGTTTGTGTACAGAACCAGTCAACAAGTAGCTAATGGATTAATCAGGGACAGCCATCATTAGAGAGAACATAACAACTTATGGCAGAAATAACAGAGTTGAACCTAGGTTCGAACCTAGGGTTGAACCTAGGGTTAACCTTTTGAAGACCAAGTTTCTGGGGCCAGCGCTACTATAACCAAGGGAGGGTATCTATAGATGGTTGCAGAATGAAAACTACCATAGATAAGTATACAAAAGTATATATTTTCTGAAAGAGCATTTAGTTCTCTATTTGATTACACAAGAATGAATGTTGTGTGATTACTAAAAAAAAATAAAAAAAATAAATTTATTCAATTTTTTTTTATATATATTCTTGATTATTATGCAATCCCTACAAAAAATATACATGCAAATACAGCAAATATGTGTTTCATTGTGATAAACAATATGTACTCTATAAATTTGAAAAAAAATTGCTGTCATTTGAGGCAAATATGTAAAAAATATCTCACATAGTATGCAAGTAGCGTGAGTGCAGAATGTGGGCACGGATAACTAATGGTTCAGTGTATTGAACTATACAATTCATGATGTTCAAAATAGTTATATCAAAATATATATTTTCTGTGGGTCGGCAGGCTGTGATGGGCCAGGCTGTGGGTCGGCAGGCTGTGATGGGCCAGGCTCCTGGTTGGCAGGATGTGGTGCTTCTAAAATTGAAACAAATGTATCAAATATCATTTCATCTATAAATAAAGGAAACAATTGACTGTCCTGTATGCATTATTTACTTGTTACTAATAATGTGCAAAATATACCCAGTAAACAAGGTGCAGCAAATAACATTTCAACATAATTTACCAAACACACTGTAATATCGCTCACCCTACCCCAAAACTGACACGCCCACTACAAGCGAGTGCAATGTTCGACAGCTGTCAAAATATGGTCGGTCATGGCTGCCGCTTCCTACCATTATGTTTTCGATCTAAATTACTGATTTCAATGTAAAAAACATTATTATGTTGGGAGACATCGATGCCTCGAAGGTTTTCTTCTAAATTTTACCTGTGTTTGCACCTGCGTAGCAAAACATACCTGAAATTTCGCTGCCCGAAGCATCTGGTGACGGCACTTATTCATCCAGATCATCAGCCACATCGATCTCGATGTCAACAACACTGCTTTCGTCTGATTCATCCGAATCTAAACCTATAGCATCCAATACCCGTTCGTAGTCGTCAATCCCTCGAATCAGGAATCGTCGACGATCCATGTTCAACTTCACAAAGCTCTCAAAAATTAAAAAACAACAGGAAAAATCTCGGAATGGTCTCAAAATGGCAACAAATTATATGGCTGTATACGGGTCTTTCCGTATTGGCTATGCACAGAAATGCTGCTGACATCTAGCGATCAACGTAAGCACTACTCGCCAACCCTGATATATCGGGGTTTGGTCCTCAAAAGGTTAAGAAGGATCAGAACATATAGCTTGTCAGTAGCTAGAGGAGTCAGACCACAGTTGAGAATTGCATTGGTGGCCATGTTAACGTTTTGTCTGATTATAAGAAAACGTGACCATCAAAAATTCTTTAAATTTTCCACAGCAACTGCCTTCATCTCATTGATATACTGACCAAATTTGATCAAAATCACATACCTCCAGCTCTTTTAAATCGCCCCGACGTGCGATGCCTATCAATTTTGACAAAAATAGCCATGTATTCATACGCCCATGTGGCCCATAGCAGAAAAATTCCCATAAATCCCTCCGCCAGTTAAACTCTTTAAAAAATGCACTGTTTCACAGCCAATAGCTTCTACAAACAAACCTGTGAATATTCCTGCTCAAAGGCACTCATGTCACATAATATTAATTTATTAAGTTACCATTTTACAATTTCATACGCCATACATTCGTGTGAAACAATAAACAGGAAGGTCAACTGTGGTCTTACCCCTAGACTAGTGATGATGTTAGAATGGAGCCGTGGGGTGGGGTTACATATAGCGTGACAATGCCCCCTCCAATCACACTTCACTTGACAAATGACAATGTCACAACATTCTTGCCTGCCTCTTACAATGACTTCCCGTTTACGTCACCAAGTGCATTCCTTCCTCTAAAACTGCTCTCTCAAGAGCTCTCTTGCTTCAGCGAATGTTAAAAGGCAGCTTAGTTACAACTGCTTTAATACATAGTGGTTTAAACATTAGTGATATAAGACATGCTGGAAAACATGTTTCACTGATCAGTTCTAAAATGTGTTCCTTATTAGTGTGTAGCACATTTTAGTCGATGAAAGGAATAATAGAGCAAACAATGAGTCAGGAAAATACCCACATTTATTACAGCAAAATACACCATTGTTCAGGTAATGTCTGCACAAAATTTAACAAGGGCTGCCTGCCATGTTTGTGTGCAACAGCTCACAGCTTTGTAGGAATGTGTACTTCTTCCACCATAGGTGATACCTGGCAGGTAAATGTACACCTTGTAGACTACATCAACAAAATAGGTACAAATTATCTTTATCAAAGCTTTCTCCTAAATCACTGCCTTCTACACAGGGGAGGCCTGGCAGTGATTCCTAGAGGCATTCACTTGGTGACAGGAAGAGAGATAATGAGTTATTTACCACTGTACAGGTCACTTGATGACAGTGACAGGAACGTTTGTAAACAGGCTCATTTATGTGTGTATGAAACATCCACTTCCTCTTCACCAAACGTATGCAATAATGTTGAAATATGTGAGGTATAGAAATATTGCATAGTTACAAGTTTGAATTTAAATGCTTGTGCAAATGTTAGGCGTTAGAGATTGGTGCCTGTTTGGGTTGTAGGGCCCATAAGTTGTAGGGCCCATAAGCATAACCCTGACTGTAATCACAAAACTAATTATGACCAATGTTTGGTCTGGTTACAGCATTTCTATTATTGTGATTAGAGTACTTCAAAAAACATCATTGTTCATAGAATTTCCATTATTATTGTTACAGTATACAATTTCCATTATTATTATTACAGTATACAATTTCCATTATTATTATTACAGCATACAATTTCCATTATTATTATTACAGCATACAATTTCCATTATTATTATTACAGCATACAGTTTCCATTATTATTATTACAGCATACAATTTCCATTATTATTATTACAGTATACAATTTCCATTATTATTATTACAGTATACAATTTCCATTATTATTATTACAGCATACAATTTCCATTATTATTGTTACAGTATACAATTTCCATTATTATTATTACAGTATACAATTTCCATTATTATTATTACAGCATACAGTTTCCATTATTATTATTACAGCATACAATTTACATTATTATTATTACAGCATACAATTTCCATTATTATTATTACAGTATACAATTTCCATTATTATTATTACAGCATACAATTTCTATTATTGTTACAGTATACAATTTCCATTATTATTATTACAGTATACAATTTCCATTATTATTATTACAGCATACAATTTACATTATTATTATTACAGCATACAATTTCCATTATTATTATTACAGTGTACAATTTCCATTATTATTATTATTACAGCATACAATTTCCATTATTATTATTACAGCATACAATTTCCATTATTATTATTACAGCATACAATTTCCATTATTATTATTACAGCATACAATTTCCATTATTATTATTACAGCATACAATTTCCATTATTATTATTACAGCATACATTTTCCATGATTATTATTACAGTATACAATTTCTATTATTACAGTATACAATTTCCATTATTACAGTATACAATTTCCATTATTATTATTACAGTATACAATTTCCATTATTATTATTACAACATACAATTTCCATTATTATTATTACAGCATACAGTTTCCATTATTATTACAGTATACAATTTCCATTATTATTATTATTACAGCATACAATTTCCATTATTATTATTACAGCATACAATTTCCATTATTATTATTACAGCATACAATTTCCATTATTATTATTACAGTATACAATTTCCATTATTATTATTACAACATACAATTTCCATTATTATTATTATTACAGCATACAATTTCCATTATTATTATTACAGCATACAGTTTCCATTATTATTATTACAGCATACAATTTCCATTATTATTATTACAGCATACAATTTCCATTATTATTATTACAGCATACAATTTCCATTATTATTATTACAGTATACAATTTCCATTATTATTATTACAGCATACAATTTCCATTATTATTATTACAGTATACAATTTCCATTATTATTATTACAGCATACAATTTCCATTATTATTATTACAGTATACAATTTCCATTATTATTATTATAGCATACAATTTCCATTATTATTGTTACAGTATACAATTTCCATTATTATTATTACAGTATACAATTTCCATTATTATTATTACAGCATACAATTTCCATTATTATTATTACAGCATACAATTTATATTATTATTATTTAAGAAATAAAAAGTTTTCATGATTTCTTCTGGTGTCCTACGTAGAACCATTGTCCAAGCACCAATGAGTAAGATGTGCTGAGTATTGTGGTAAAGTTTGTGTTACAAATGTTTGTTTGTAATTACCACAATCTGAGGACACAGTTTGGGTTATAGTACCCAAAACATATTTTATTGTGATTACAACTATAGTGTAATTGAATACAATTACAATCATCATAATCAAATACAATTTAGGTAATCAAGGCCAAATCTAATCTAATGTAACCTATATAGTGTAATTGAATACAATTACAATCACCATAATCAAATACAGTTTAGGTAATCAAGGTCAAAACTAATCTAATATAATCTAACATTAAACACTCTATAGCTAATCATCCTTTCTAGTGTAATTGGTGTATATGTATTGTGCATGCTTGCTAGTATGCATGCATGCGATGTAATGTGGTGATCTTAATGCCATCAAATAATAAAGGTTAATGCACATGATCACGTGTTCTAATCAGAAAGTGCACGGTGAAATGTCACTACCTGCCATAGTCTGTGGTGTGTAGAGCTCTAAAAACGGACATCCTTCTCAAGCATAGAGAAATGTATGGAACCTCTACTGCTTACAATATCACCAGGGTAAGGTTTGTCATTTAATTAATCATTTCCCTTATTAGACATTTGTCAAATAATGATGAGAATTTGTGTATGCACACATACATCTATTTAGCAGATCATTGTAATCAAATTTAATTGTCTAGAATTCAGATTATAATCATGATGAAGAACACTGTAATAGCAGTCAGGTATTTCCTATCTCGTTATTGTTCCTGGTTGGGACGAATCATAGCTCCAGTTATTCTATTATGCTTCAATATTGTTGCCAGTTTGTGAATTGTTGTGATTTTAGTTCAGTGATATAATGATGGTTAAACGTGTGTTCTAATAAAAAATTGCATGTTGAAATATCACTACATGCCATAATCAACAGTGTGTAGAACTGCGAGAATGTATGATCTACTAGAGAAACGTCTACTGCTTACAATATCACCAGGGAAAGGTTTGTCATTTAATTAATTTCTCTTATTAGACATTTATAAAATAATGATGCACAAATAATGATGAGAATTTGTGTATGCACAATCCATTTGGCAGGTCACTGTAATCAAATTTATGTTTTGGTTTTCTTGGGGTGTGCATCAAGAAATACTTTATTACAAACAATTATGTTTATGCAAACATGCAGACATAATCTTATTTCATTATTGGAAAATAAAAATGTTTCCTCTTTGTGTATATTGCACACAGTAACAATTTAGAAACACATATTTTTTACCAAAAAAATGGCAGTTTGTAAAAAAGTGCTATGAAAACAGTGTCAAATGGAAAGGACATTAAAATCCACCATAAAGTTGATGCAGTAGATGCTGGTTCTGTAGCAAACATAACAAATGTATAAAAACCAGGATAATGACACAGACTGCCTAGTTAAATGGCTCAGTATCATCGTCAGTAAATGATAAGCTGTAAAAAGTTAATATCAGGTATGTTGGTAAAACAAAGGAATAATTGGTATTGATAACTCAGCAGTTACTCTGTATTCATATGCCATAATTGTTGCAATCTGTTCATCTCACTAAACTTAAACTGTCTGTTGATGTGAAGTGGCACTATAAATAGCTAATTGTTATAATCATGATTGCCATGTTGTGGACAATCTACAAAATTATCATGACAAACATGTTGCATGCTGGGAGATTTTCAGATTGGTCAGCCCATATGAAAATCTCTGTGTTTGCCAATTTGTACTGCTCTTTGCTACTGAACTCGTGGGAATCATGCAACGTGTGAATATGTTTTGTATGCAGTAAGCCCAACTAATAAGTAATAAAGGCTTAGCACAGAACTTATGAATTAACAGCAGGAACCTCCCTAAAAAATAGTTCTCAACAATATTACTGTAGAAGAAGACACGTAGTAGTTGAAACCCATTGAGATATACGTGCTTCCTAAAGTTGGGCTGCAACATTGGCAGTAAATCTGTGTCCTCGTGTTTTGATGGTAGATCCATAGGATTATGAAATGCGCACTGTTGATGAGCACAGTCAATTTCCTGAAGTCTGCATTATTAGTGTCAAACTTTAAAATCTTCTCAGTTTTGCTCCAATGGCACTTTTGGGTTGTGGCACTGATGTGCACCATTGTGAGAAAGAAGGCAGACCAAACTGGGAAGAACATGCAGTGTGGTCTGGGTAAGTTATTCATGCGCACCAGCTTAACAGGAGCAATCATGCGATTTCATGTGAGTCAATGGAGGATCACAGCTAGAATGTCAATACCCTTAGACCGTGGAAGTGTCACTTACCACATTCTGCCTTAGGTTCTTTAGTGACAGCAAGCACATGTATTGTATAGATTGTCTTACATCTGTGTTTCATGTGAATACAAGCTCACAAGTTCTTGATGTTATCTCTCCACAAGACTGTAATTATCCAACACACATATAACAGACTGATGACACAGATAAGCCCCTATTTGACACAGATAAGCCCCTGATAAGCTCCCATTGCAGTTTTGGACACAATACCATGTATACAAACTACATATTTGACATGATAAATTTATTCTATAAATGCAAACTGCCTACTTTTTCCACCTTCATGTTTGAAATATGATCCTTATATAGAAGTTGTAGTTTTTTAAGTGTTGCTGATGCATGACTTGCAGTACGCCTTGTAAGCCGTGTAATATGATACCTGCTGGACAACACTAGATGACAACACTAGATGCCATAGATAGAGACATCAAAACCAAGTCAGTCCAGCTTGTGCATCAGATAGCAATAAAATGTCAATGTCACTTTGTGGTATTTTTATACTTAGTTTCTGGGGTGTAAGGTATTGTATACTGCTAGTGGTGACCTGCTTGTTTTGTTTAGTGGTTAGCTAATTATAACTTGAGGAGTGGGTTATTTTACATGCTGCATTTGGGAAATTGTTACTGTTTATGCCAGTGCAGGAATTGCATTTCGGCATACAGTTTCGGCTGCTCAGATCCAGGTTATTATTTTCAATTTGTAGGCCTATTGGTCCCGTACATCATCATCATTACAAATCTATTCCATAATGGTATACATACATGTATTTTATTCGGTTCAACAGGGTGTGACATTTTAAAATAATACACATTGATAAGTTGAGTTGGTGTTGGAGTGAACCGGTCTGCTGAGGGTGAACTATAAGTTGGGTTGGTATTGGAGTGAACCGGTCTGCTGGGGGTATAGTGTAAGTTGTGTTGGTGTTCAAGTGAACAGGTCTGCTGGGGGTGAAGTGTAAGTTGAGTTGGTGTTGGGATTGAACTGGTCTGCTGAGGGTGAAGTATAAGTTAGTTTGGTGTTGGAGTGAACCGGTCTGCTGGGGGTGTAGTGTAAGTTGAGTTGGTGTTGGAGTGAACAGGTTTGCCAGGGGTGAAGTGTAAGTTGAGTTGGTGTTGGAGTGAACAGGTTTGCCTGGGGTGAAGTGTAAGTTGAGTTAGTGTTGGAGTGAACAGGTCTGCCGGGGGTGAAGTGTAAGTTAGTTTGGTGTTGGAGTGAAAAGGTCTGCCGGGGGTGAAGTGTAAGTTGAGTTGGTGTTGGAGTGAACAGGTCTGCCGGGGGTGAAGTGTAAAAACTTTGAGCTGTCATACAGATACAATGCTATGTAAGAACTAAGAATGTTTTTACATGACTTAGATAGATTTACAGTCCCTGTCTATAATGGACATGCCTCTATATAGTGGACAATTCTCTGGTTGAATGCACTGAAGCATGTCTAGTTGACACTGACATACAGACTGGGATGACATACACTTTGTACATATCAGCGATCATCAACTGACTGAACTCCATACATTTGAAAGTGATGTTAATGTTCAGACACTCTATTAATTTTTTACAAGGCGATGAACATGCACACGTGCATACCCAAAACCATAGTTGTGTTTGTTTGTTGTTCTCTGCATTCACTGTGCAATCTCTACTATGCACATTGTGTTTTGTCCCTGGAGTAGATTGCTATCAAGGACAGTCATCCAACCTAGAGATCTGAATGAACAGAACCTGATATGCATGTCATAGGTGTAATGACATAGTCCATGAAGAAGTAATTTCAACCTGCTTTGGTATCATGAAACATCTCTAAGCCCGGCCGATCTGTCTTATGGTGAACAGTGCTGCCTTGTAGGTTTGGTCTTCATGTTTCTGTACTGTTTGACAGTGTTTGTAGTATTAGTAAAACTACAGCTATGTTGAATTCGGCTATAGCTATGTCAGTGTTAAATTCAGCTATAGCTATGTCAGCGATACTGTTTTTATGTCTGCCCCAGAATACCAATGTAATAGCCATTCTTTTGTAGTTCTGTCATGAGTAGTTGGATTAGTTTGTTTAGTAATTAATTATTATTAACTAATTAATTAATTATATTAGTAATTAATCACTGGCCCAGGAATAGTGGCCAAAGTAGTGACCAAAGAGATGCTGTCCTAAGACAAGTTCTGTTGTCACCAAGGCATTACTGATTTAGATTATTTAGTGTATTTTTTTTATTTATATATATTTTATATGGATCTCATAGAACTTTACAACTTAACCAGTTAGTTAGGAAGCCAGTGCTGTAGTGGTTCCACCACAATCACTGGTTGCAGTCTGGCAATGCCCAAAGTTCCAACTCATTCAGTGTATCACCTTAAATAACTTTGAGGAGCATGTACTTAGATAGACACCAATGTGTCTAAACAGGTTCTTCTGTAGACGTATCATCTACACTCATATAGCAGGGTAGGAGGCAAGTGTTTCATATACAGTGTATTAAACTTTTCACAGTGTCACATCTGGTTGTAGATCTGTTAAATGTTATCTCATTACCCACCCTTAAAATAGTTTACACAGGCTTCTAGTCCTGCCGGGCTGCTGGGTCTTTGTCAAGTCACTTTGCTCTGATTTAACTCGAGTGTTGTTCCAAATAGCATTCCACGCATTGATTTCTGCAGCTGGTCAAGTATACACAATGGGCAGTATAAAGGGTAATTTTATTTAATTGTCTAAAATTCAGATTATAGTTGTGAAAAACACTGTAATAGCAGTCAGGTATTTCCTTTCTCGTTACTGTTCCTGATTGGGATGAATCATAGTTCCAATTATTCTGTTATGCTTCAATATTGTTGCCAGTTTGTGAATTGTTGTGATTTTAGTGCAGTGATATAATGATGGTTAATGTGCATGATCATGTGTGTTCTAATCAGAAAGTGCATGTTGAAATATCACAACCTGTCATGGTCAGTAGTGCGTAGAACTGTGAGAATGTATATTCTTCTACGAGAGAAACCTCTAGAACCTGTACTGCTTACAATATCACCAGGGTAAGGTTAGTCGTTTAATTCATCATTTATTTCAAATCATGCATCAAATAATTATTGCATTGTCAATTCTACCTGACGAACATGTCACGTTGTGTGCAGTACACTTCAGTCTTATGGGGAGTGTTTTTATACAATAGGCTAATGACCTTAGATGTATTCTGTGTGTTAATTACCTAAAGCTTGGTTGTTGTTTATCTAGTGAAACTTATATAAAGCCAGTCTGCGATGTTCAAAGATAACATATGTTCATGTAATATTAATAAGATATGATGAACATTTTTTAGATCTTTATGTTCAGTTCATAAACATGATTTCTGTAATATCATATAGAGTTAAGTGTTTTTTTTCTTTCTGGAGTTGCTCCAAGCATAGACCAGAATCGGATTATTGTCACTCCTGTATAGTTAAATCTCCTTACACTGATTCAGATTACCACCAGTTAAGTAGCTTATACATCAGTGTATACAGGCATTTACCATTTAGCGTATCACATCAAGAATGCTGCATTAGAATAGAAGACTAAAGAAAGCTGATACAGCATGATTCATATTCAGATTGTATGGCCAGACACTGACCAGTGAGATGACAGGCTGACCACTGTCCAAGCAGTGAAAGACAACCCATCAGTCCAATAGCCGGCTGTAATCTAATGAGAGCTGTGACCAAAGACCTGGACATTTATAGTATTAGGTTTGCTAATGCTAAGATGATTTCTTAATGTGGTTATAGTGACAGCTGACAGGGAATTTAGTTGATTGTTTGGCAGTTGGAAGCATTTACTCAGTAGTTATCAGGCTTGAGTGGCACTAAATTCACAACTTGACAGTAAGTAGATAAAACACCCATCCATGGATAGCATGTTAAGACTTATGATGGCTTTGTTATAGATGAGAATGAGTAATGTAGTGTAATGTCTTCCATATTTACATAACTGGACCGTACAGGTTTCTGCAGGCAAGTTTAATTTTATCTTGTCCATTCCTTTGTTTTACCCCATCAGTCCTTATCTTCCCTTGTCCTCTCCTGTGTTTTACCCCCTCAGTCCTTATCTCCCAATGTAATTTTCTCACTCTTTTCTTCATAATTTTCAAACAAACAATCATAACTGTTTGTGTAATAGTGTGTGTATACAGTCAAACCTGTCTTAAGCAACCACTGAATTGTTGGCTGAAAACTGGTCTCAAAATACAGATGGACTCTTAATACAGGTGGTCTCTAAATACAGGGGGGCATCCGTGGCCTAGTGGTTAAGGTGTTGGACTCTAAATTCGAGGGTTGTGAGTTCAAGACCCACACTGGGCACGGTTCGTTTTCGAAGCTTAGGCAATTTCGTTTACCCTACTTTGCCTCAGTCTACTCAGCTGTAAATGGGTACAAACACTGTTTGGAAGGTACCTGCGATGGACTAGTGTCCCGTCCAGGAGAGTCAGTATAACTGCACTCTAAGTTGCTTCGCACTACAGAAACCAGATTTAAGCACTGGCCATATAAGCCTTCATGGCTTCCTAAGGCGTAATGCCTGGGGGATGACTTTACCTTTACCTACCTTAATACAGGTGATCACTAAGGCAGGTTTTACTGTATTTTCATGGCTTCTGCTTAACGAGATATTACCAAATATATTTTTTCATTATATTTCATTACATATCAACAGGATCACAAGTATAATTTAACATGGTGCAGTTTTCCCTGTGTAGTCAGTCATTTATGCATTTCATGCTGCATTTGCAATAATTTTCCTTCTCTTAGATTAGTACACTGTCGGTGTGTGCAACTATTTATCTGGTAGGCTAATCCAAGTGGCAACTTTATAATAATGCTCTCCGGGTCATATTATGTGGATTGCCCTATTACGGCTGTACAACTTTATAATAACGCTCTCCGTGTCGTATTATATGGATTGTCCTAGTATGGCTGTACAACTTTATAATAACGCTCTCTCCGGGTCATATTATATGGATTGTCCTAGTATGGCTGTACAACTTTATAATAACGCTCTCCGGGTCATATTATATGGATTGCCCTAGTATGGCTGTACAACTTTATAATAATGCTCTCCGGGTCATATTATATGGATTGCCCTATTACGGCTGTACAACTTTATAATAACGCTCTCCGGGTCATATTATATGGATTGCCCTATTACGGCTGTACAACTTTATAATAACGCTCTCCGGGTCATATTATATGGATTGCTCTATTACGGCTGTACAACTTTATAATAATGCTCTCCGGGTCATATTATATGGATTGCTCTGTTACGGCTGTACAACTTTATAATAACGCTCTCCGGGTCATATTATATGGATTGCCCTATTACGGCTGTACAACTTTATAATAACGCTCTCCGTGTCATATTATATGGATTGCCCTACGGCTTTACAACTTTATATATAAATAATGGTCTATATTGTGCAGATCAGGAACGTTGTGTGTCACTTATGGTGGAATACATGGAATAGGCATTAAGTAACAAGCTGTTTGATTGACCCAATCTTTATTAGGACTTAGGAACATGTCAACCAGTCAGACAAAGACAAACGTGTCTTTCAGGCCACAAACTTTCCCCTTTTCCAGAAGGCTTCCACTTGCATTCTTCTTAACCTGTGTTGTATCAGCAGTACTATGTATTTACATACTTCTTCCACTTGCATTCTTCTTAACCTGTGTTGTATCAGCAGTACCATGTATTTACATACTTCTTCCACTTGCATTCTTCTTAACCTGTGTTGTATCAGCAGTACCATGTATTTACATACTTCTTCCACTTGCATTCTTCTTAACCTGTGTTGTATCAACAGTACCGTGTATTTACATACTTCTTCCACTTGCAATCTTCTTAACCTGTGTTGTATCAGCAGTACCATGTATTTACATACTTCTTCCACTTGCATTCTTCTTAACCTGAGTTGTATCAGCATTACCTTGTATTTACATACTTCTTCCACTTGCATTCTTCTTAAACTGTGTTGTATCAGCAGTACCGTGTATTTACATACTTCTTCCACTTGCAGTCTTCTTAAACTGTGTTGTATCAGCAGTACCGTGTATTTACATACTTCTTCCACTTGCAGTCTTCTTAAACTGTGTTGTATCAGCAGTACCATGTATTTACATACTTCTTCCACTTGCAATCTTCTTAACCTGTGTTGTATCAGCAGTACCATGTATTTACATACTTCTTCCACTTGCATTCTTCTTAACCTGTGTTGTATCAGCAGTACCATGTATTTACATACTTCTTCCACTTGCAATCTTCTTAAACTGTGTTGTATCAGCAGTACCGTGTATTTACATACTTCTTCCACTTGCAATCTTCTTAAACTGTGTTGTATCAGCAGTACCGTGTATTTACATACTTCTTCCACTTGCTTTCTTCTTAACCTGTGTATCAGCAGTACCATGTATTTACATACTTCTTCCACTTCCATTCTTCTTAACCTGTATATCAGCAGTACTGTGTATTTACATACTTCTTCCACTTGCTTTCTTCTTAACCTGTGTATCAGCAGTACCGTGTATTTACATACTTCTTCCACTTCCATTCTTCTTAACCTGTGTTGTATCAGCAGTACCGTGTATTTACATACTTCTTCCACTTGCATTCTTCTTAACCTGTGTTGTATCAGCAGTACCGTGTATTTACATACTTCTTCCACTTGCATTCTTCTTAACCTGTGTTGTATCAGCAGTACCGTGTATTTACATACTTCTTCCACTTGCATTCTTCTTAACCTGTGTTGTATCAGCAGTACCGTGTATTTACATACTTCTTCCACTTACATTCTTCTTAACCTGTGTTGTATCAGCAGTACCGTGTATTTACATACTTCTTCCACTTACATTCTTCTTAACCTGTGTTGTATCAGCAGTACCGTGTATTTACATAGTTCTTCCACTTGCATTCTTCTTAACCTGTGTATCAGCAGTACCGTGTATTTACATACTTCTTCCACTTGCTTTCTTCTTAACCTGTGTTGTATCAGCAGTACCGTGTATTTACATACTTCTTCCACTTGCATTCTTCTTAACCTGTGTTGTATCAGCAGTACCGTGTATTTACATACTTCTTCCACTTGCATTCTTCTTAACCTGTGTATCAGCAGTACCATGTATTTACATATTTCTGGTGTTGTTTTATCAGCCAGTCACGGCCGAGTGATCACATATTGTCTCTGGTCTTGTCACATGTGGCCACCCATGGCTGTTACTCCTGGCTGTATACACTCAGTACACTCAATACACTGGCAACTTTGTGTCATGACAGTTCAGTGTAGTTCTACAGTATCTGGAGCATGGGAAACAGTCGGACAGAGATGGCTGGCTGATAGTAATGTACACTAACATAAGTTTTCCTTTTGTTGGTTGCTCTAAGTTAAGGGTCTAAGGTTAGGGTTATGACCCTTCTAGATGCACAGTAGTGGTTTGTTGACTGTGGTTTTACAAATGTCATTGGTGTTTATTGTGGAAACATATGATATCATTTCATATAAGATGTTGTTTGATGTTTTTGAAGTTGACTGGTGACTGTGAGAAAGCTTCGTAAGAACAGGTGAAAATATCCACCTACACATTGAGGGTGTTACACCCAAAGGGCGTGGCCTTTGACACATGTTCTTATGAACTGTCTAATGTCCTTTTGTATTCAAATATCACTTCAAGTGAAGTGTTCAGAGGCGGGGGGAGACAGGGAGATTAGAGAGCCAACAAGTATTTTTCTCCACATTAGGGCAATTCCTTCAAATTTTAAGATTACATGCTTACGCAAAAATAGACAAAGAAGGCAAATAACATACAGTGCATAATATAGACAGGTAGTGGAGTTGGTAGGCTATGGAGAAATGGAAAGAAAAGAAAAAGGAAAAGAGGTGTAATTTAATTTTGATCTTTAAATTGAGAGTCCTGGCTAGTTCAGTTCTGAACCTGACCAAGGACTCTGCCTCTGCAGTTGCAACAGGGAGGTCATTCCATTGTGGAATTGTTCTTGTGAAGAAGCTTTATTTGTGATAATCTGCCTCAGTACTTTGAAATTAATATGAACACTAGGAGAATACATTATAGCAGCTATACATTTACGAAATGCAACTTGCTTTACATAAACTGGCCAAAAGATATTTAAGTAATATTCTGCTCTCATTCTTAAGTATTCAAGTAGTGTAAATTTAAACATGATATTTCTGGTGAAACAGTTAAACTAAACAGGTGAACTTATATTAACAAATTGTGGTTTAATAAAACAAAGCACATTTGGACAGTCACGATATTAGGGTAGATATAATCTATACTTTGTAACATTATTTTACAATATAAAATATCAGACATTGCACCTTCAATTAGTAATGTTCTATTTTGATGAAGTTAACCAAATAAAATATTTCTGAGCAAACCTATGAAATTAAGAAATCAAGAAAGCACATTTAGATAATACTTGAGATGCATTAAATATGCATAAATATACAACGTTAAAACATTTATAATAATATAGAATGTATTGTGAACAGCAAATTACATCCATTTCCAAGTGAGTTTCTATTATAAATGTGGTTCACTTTGTGTCAGTTCAAGCAAGTCAGTAGAGACTTATCTTTTCTGTCGAAACATATTTCTCGGTACTGTCTCTGCGCCAACACAGCGTCTCTGTGCCCACTGATAAACATGTAACACATCAGTGATCTCGAGATGAATCAAATATAGCCACATGCATTGTGAATTGACAGCAGATACTGGTAAGAGAGTGAATGTCTATTACCTAAGTGAGATTGTTTCCTGTCACAATGAACCCTTTGAGAGTTTTACCTGCCATGGATATTGATCAATCAGAGTGTCGCAGTACATTTGGGGATCCGAGTTGTAAATATTGGCCGTTGGATGGATCTGTAACCTATTTGACACAGAAGACAAATGTGTCAAATAAGACCAAAGCAACCATTGTCTTATCTAGTTACATGAAGAACTTTCTGTTGTTTCTCACAAAATACAGTAATATGGGTTTAACATATTCATTTAAAGAGTTATGGGATATTTTTAATTAGGGTGTAGTTATGTGATATTAATTAATAAGGAAACATTTTTATATGGACCCGTGACACTGGTTCACTGAACAACATGTTGGGATTATTAAACTGAGTTTAAAATATATAGAGACTGCTATGTTTATCTGCTGAGGCAATCACTGTGTAATACTAAACTACAGTAAATGTAAATAGTTAACTGTGTAAAGTACTTATGATGATATGTGACAATCTTAAAAAATTATTTAATAATTAGCACAGTAAATATTTCAAGATGAAGTTTTATGTAAGTCTATTTTGCTGGTTATAGAGGCAACTTAATTATGGAAAGTGGACAATGCAAGCACACATGGACAAATGCAAATAAAACTCCCAAGTTACAAGACTTTCCTTGCTAATAGTTGTTCTGACTTACTTACTAAACTGACTTACTAAACCACCACTGTTACTTACTACCAAAGCCACAAGGATATCCATTACCTTGTATTAACCACCTTAAAGGGTCAATGTCTATTAAGACCTCTAAAATGTTATTATTGGTGTTTCTAAGAGAACTCAGCTTTGACTGAACATTCTGAGTGAACACTCTTTATGGCAACACCAAGAAAGGTTGCACAGCAAACTCAGGCTTTCCATTTGGTATAACTGCAGACTGGATCTTCCTGTTTGGTAGGTATAACATTGAACTGTTAATGTGAGCCCCACCCAAGAGTTCGTTTGTACAGAGCCAGTGACAGCTGGCTACTTGGTGTGTCTAGTCAATGGTGGGATGTGGCCATTGACACTCTTCTAAAATGATCAACTTATTCGTCATTGAGTCATTGTTGTGTAAATGACTTGGTTCCTCTTAAAACATGCCAGCCAACCCAAAAATAGCTTAAGTGTTTTACATGAATACATTAAAATGACTCTACGTACATACAACTGAAAAGCAATTGAATTTACTATTTTAGTTATAGTTAAGCATGCGTGCAAACATTTTGTCTCCCTATGTTGTTAACTTGTTAATTTGGTAAACTAATCAGAAAACTTGGTGGCTTGCAGAGTAATTTGGTCTGGCCTGAAAAGAGTTTTGCTTTGTTTACTTGGGGTGTTTTCATTGTTGTCCACAATGGTGACAACTTCATAACTGTAAACTGATTATAGCCTTGTCTTGCCTCCTATCCATTGATCTATTCCTCCCTGTCAAGGATCCACGCCTCCCAACCAATGATCCATGCCTCCCAACCAATGATCCATGCCTCCCAACCAATCATCATCCATGCCTCACAATCAATGACCCATGCCTCCCAGTTAATGATCCTTGCCTCCCGACCAATGATCCATGCCTCCAAACCAATGATCTATGCCTCCCTTCCAATGATCCATGCCTCCCTGCCAATGATCTATGCCCCCAGTCATTGATCCATGCCTTCTAACCAATTATCCATACCTCCCTGCCAATGATCTATGTCTCCCAACCAGTGATCCATGCCTTCCAACCAATGATCCATGCCTCCCTGCCAATGATCCATGCCTCCCAACCATTGATCCATGCCTCACTGCCAGTTATGCCAACCAGTGATCCCTGCCCAGGTTTATCCCAGTAGTCTGGTGTTGTGGCAATCATGTAATTTGTGGCAGCCTAAAATCCCACAAGTTCAAGTTCATTACTTTCATTAGCTGTTCCTTCTCATTAGGTTCTCAGCCAGTATGCATGCCTAAAGGGTCAGGTCAAATACAAGCATCACAGTTGCATTAACAGGATATTTGTCAGCTGTTAAATAGCAGAATAATAAATTATTTTTGTTGAGCATTTTCGAGGATGTATGGTAAAATATGGTTTTGTTTATTATAGAAACCGTATTTGTACAAATGTATATCAGAAGTCTGCAGTAAACAATTTCAATCAGTTCTAATAGAGAACAGATCGTTTTCTCTTGTGTAAACAGTAAACTGTTGATAAATTGAATAGTACATTAAAAATCCTAGAATGCACATCATCATTATAATTATGAGATTGCAGATTGCACAAGCACACATATTTAAATGACTGCGTCTACAGCTTACCTCAGCAACAAAATACATTCACTGTAAATTACAATTGGAAATATCAACATTCTATGATTACAATGCAGAATATTTCAATTTAAACTCTTTATTGACATGGTCCCTTTGTAGTTACTGACCCTCCCTTTCTTCATTAAGGGGGTCATATCTGCAGCATCCTGATAAGGTGTGCATTGCTCCAAGCACATGTTTAAGGGTTCAGCCTACAGTTACATTTCCCATTGGTGGCCATGTTAACGTTTTGCATAATTATAAGAAAACGTGACCATCAAAAATTCTAAAACGTTTTAACTGCCGCTGTCATCATCCCACTGACATGCTGGTCGAGTTTTGTCAAAATTAGACATTTTTAACTCTTGTAATATGCCTGTATGTGCGATACCCATCAATGTTTACCAATATTGGCATGAATTATGGCGCACACGTGTCTAGTGGCCAAAAAATCACAAATATCCTTCCGCCTATTACAGTCGCGCCTAGTTATAACGTGCCCCGTTATTAAGCGGATTCGAATATAATGCGGTCGGTCGTGGACCCCGATTTTCTGCTGCCAGGGGTGAAATGGTTGGGCTGCCATCAATCGTGTATCGCCGGCGTTGGCTTCGGCTGGGCGACTTGTTAATTGCAATGGTGATTCACACAAATGCGTTGCATGTGAATAAAACATTCACACATTCAGTGGTAATTTAGACATCAGAAACACACCAGCCAATTCGCTCCTACACCTTTTAACTGATTAAAAACATAGAAGTTTAACCCGTTTATTCTAGATAACAAGCAGCAAGAGCGAGTCGATTTCAGATGGCAAGATTAAACAATTCTTACTGAATGCCGATACATGAGAATGACTCACAGTGCATTGAAATAAAAGTTGAGTAAAATCGTGTTAAATGTAATTGAGCAGGCAACAGCAATATAAATCTCCGGTGAAACAGCAACGAAGTATCACTAGTCTTCCGTTAGTCTGTTACACACATCACGAATATCGTTCCTGAATCTTCGCTATGCCAAAACGTAAGGCGTACACGGTAAGTGAAAAGTTAGATTTGGTCATCCGAATACAAAAGGGTGAATCTCAGTGCAAAGTGTCTCGGGAGATGCGCATTCCCGTATCGACACTTCGGGGATGGCTAAAGGATGAAGTGAAGCTACGATAATTTTTAATCAACGTTTGCGCTGCAAGCGTAAACTCATACGCACATGTTCCGCTGCTCATCTCCAGGTTATTGTTTTCAATGAGCATTACTCATAGTGACGCGTCATACAGTCAGCCCATCATAACATATTATTGTCGATTTGTATTCCACAAAATGCAGTTTATTCAATTCAACATTTTGACATTTTAAAATCGATACAGCATACATTGACGTTAATGTTCTACTCTAAATAAGCTTTATATACCATGCGGCACAACAGGGCTTCCTCGCAGTGGCGGCGATCAGTCAGTCCATCGTAACAGATTATTTGTATTCCATGTTCCACACACACATATTTTATTCAGTTCAACATTCGATAAAGTATGACATTTTAAAATCGATACAACACACATTAACGTTAATATTCTACTCTAAATAAGCTTTATAAACTGTGTGGGACAACAGGGCTTCATCACAGCGGCAGCGATCAGTGGCGGCGTGGTGTGTTAATTGCTGTTCGTGATACCCCTGGTGGCAGATACGGGAACACCTAATGCGCCTCGCTTACAACGCGGTCCAATATCATGGACCCCAACCACCACGTTATAACGAGGCGCGACTGTAAAATTATCTAAAAGTTCACCATTTCACTCTCAACAACTTTCACCAGCAAACCTGGTAATGTCCCTGCGCAAATGCACTTATGTCAGATCATATGATTTTTTTTAAACTTCCTCTATCCAAACTTGCTATGCCCTACATTCATGTGTAACACACCAGGAAGTCTAACTGAGGCATGACCCCTTAAAATGGTGTGTCAGTGATTTGACTATATTCCTGCCTCACTTGAGCCAGGTCAGTGTGAATAAGATGGTCTGTCCAACTTCTCTTGTCGCTAGGTAAGTTATTACTTCATGTGTGTAAAACTAGGCTGCTGATTTTGTGGTGACACGCTATTTTAATGACGATCATAATGATATGTCAAGTTTGCATGAATGGTAATGGTAAATTATGTGTTGTTTGTACGTGATAAATGTGATAAATATTCAGTTTTGTTAACACCAACACTATTACTTAATTGGCATTTTTGTAGCAGTCATTTATAAACATTTTCTTCAGATATCCTGTCTTTACAGTCTACTTGCATCGTTATGTAGCAGATGAATTTTGTGAAGAGTGAGCAAACTATGAAAAGAATAACTGAGTAAAAAATATGCATATATATATATTTAATCAGTTATTTTTTTATAGTTTGTTCACTAGATGAATTTTTGATGGTCATGTTTTCTTATCATGTAAAATGTTAACATGGCCTCCAATGGAAAATCAACTGTAGGCTGAACCCTACACAGTGTCTGTGCTTGGGTGTGGGACTTGACAGCAGACAGTGGATAAGTAGTGACACCTAGAGGGTATCTTGTCACTAAATGCTGCTTTTCCTGCATAGATGTGCCATTTCAACACACATTTTGTGTTTATGTTTAATTTATTGTTTGGATCAGTATTATATAACAGAATAATCAAAATTTAATACTAACTTTAACTGATAGCGGCATTTAGTTTTGTTGCTGCATCCAAAAAGTTGAAAACACTAACTTGTAACACATCTGTGTATAATACAGCTACCTTCAAACACACCAACTTATAACACAACTACTTTCAAACAATCCAATTTATAACTTTTTCATTCAAGCAGTTATGTGCAAAGCTCTGCTATTTCTGTTAAAATTCAACAAATCCACAAATGTTTGACTTTTTATCAATATTACAAATACCATGAGTGTCTTAGTTTAAATGTTTGCAATGTCCACTTCATCTGCCCTACACTGTGTCTGTTGTTAATATGTATTTATTTATATTTTCCAGGTGACCTGATGTGATATTCTCACCTCCAGAAGATGCAGCTTGTGATTACAGATATACAGTGAATATACAAATGAAAAAGACAACAATTGTTCACAAATTCTAGTTAAATACGGCCACACAAGATGGAGCCACTGACATTGCTCTGTGTTGTGTTCACCGTTCAGTTTGTGCTGCTTCAGTCTGCGCAAGGCTTCACGGCTGAGTTCACTACAAACCATACACTTAACAAATTAGCAATCGACACAAGGTCAGGCTTCGTCTACGTAGGTGCTACAAACCAGTTGTACATGCTTCATTCGAACCTGACACTGGATGAAGCTGTTGAGACTGGGCCAGTCAAGGATAACCCACGTTGTAGCTCAATTACACAATCAAATACATGTGTTCCACTTGTGGGAAGCAAAGTTTTGCAAACGATAGAGACAGACAATGTGAATAAAATCCTAGTGATTGACAAACAGCATGGTCAACTGATCACATGTGGGAGCGTCTTCCAGGGAATTTGTCAGGTGCGCAACCTCAGTAATATCAAAATATATCATCAATATGATGGTAGACAGTACTTTTACATTGCAGCAAATAGTGCTACAATGTCAACGGTAGCATTTGTTGCTCCAGGACCCTCTGACCCCAGCAACACTGATGTGCTGTATGTTGGAACTAGTTACACGGGAACAGATGCCACAAAAGGACTGCGTGTTGACATTCCAGCTGTGAGCAGCAGAGCGCTTGTGGGGTCAGACACGCTGAACTATGCTGTCTATAATGACATTTCACCAAAGCCACGTACAAGCATAACGTTGTATAAAGACAGCCGGAAGGACCACATCGTGAACTATGTGACTGGATTTAGTTCAGGTGGTTTCAGCTACTTTATGACTGTGCAACAAAGTAACACTGCAACGAAACATTATGTGTCAAAGATAATACAGATATGTCACAAGGATGACTCTTTCAACTCCTATGTTGAAATGACCATCAAATGTGGTGAATACAACATCATGCAGGCGGCCACCATCATTCAACCGGGCAGCAGTTTGCAAGAAACAAGTCCCATTGTGATTGCAACATTCTCCAAAAGTGATACACCAAACAGCAAGACAACAAGCCCAACATCCAAGTCAGCCATTTGTGTCTACACCCTGTCTAGCATCAGGCACATGTTCACGGAAAACATCAAACATTGCTACAAAGGAGAAGGTCGTTATGGACTAAAGTTTGATAAAACGTGCAACAAAATCGAGGTAAGGACACTGAATGTCTGATAATGTGTATACAATACTTGTGAATAACGATTTTGTTGTAATAGCAACTATTAAGGTAAGGACACTGAATGTCTGATAATGTGTATACAATACTTGTGAATAACAATTTTGTTGTAAAAGCAACTATTGAGGTAAGGACACTGAATGTCTGATAATGTGTATACAATACTTGTGAATAACGATTTTGTTGTAAAAGCAACTATTAAGATTACTTATTCAACATTTTGTTGCCATCATTATTATTACTAATTATTATTTTAAAAAATTATGAAGCACCATATATCTGGGACCAGCCTGTTCATATGCGCAAATCATAAAATAATAAATATAATTAAAATAATAATTTATGTATCGAAATTGTACTCCATTTCCAAACCATTTTTATATGCTCTATTTGAAAATAGAGCATATAAAAATCAACAAGACAGTGCCAATGGTTTCAATGAATTCTTTGTCAATATTGGGCCAAATCTCGCCAAAAACATCAAACCACCGAAAAATAAAGCAAGCATTTATGACTATGCGAATACGGAGATATGATGAACACGAATTGTTGACTGTTGTAAAGGAAAATCCTCTACAGGTTATGATGGAGTAGACATGTATGTTGTGAAAAATGTAATTTCCCACATAGCTAAACCTCAATACATCATTCAAAACAGGCATTTTTCTAGATAATATGAAAGTGGCAAAGTTTTTCTAGTCTGTAAGACCAGTGAAAAAAATTATTTAATGCTAATCGAGGCTAATTAATAGTTATAATGGCATCAAGTCAGTTGCTGTCAAAGATGACAACAAACTATTTGATTATCCCATGTAGTAATGGTGGAAAGTACTGTGATTGGCTTATATGCCTAAAATGATGCCAATTACATTATTTAATTTAGCGAATGATAATCGCAATTTTAAACACGAGTTATCGTGACCACAGCTGTAAAGAGTTTGGCCTGGTCGCCATTCAAGTTTGTTTTTCGATTTTTTTTAGTCTGTAGTTGTTCAAGTTTCTGAATCAATGTTTCAGCAAGCTGCATGAATGAGGTTATTATATTTGTTTAAAATGACTTTGTGGGTTTTTTGGGGAGAATATTCAGCAAGTTGCCATCACAATTTCACACTGTTGCCGCACCACCAATCACCACTGACACTGGCTCCGCCACGATAAACAACCTAATCTGATTCCAGTGAAACATTTTTAAATAAACATTTCAACCTACTTCAACTCGGTAGTTATCTGGTGGCAGGATGAAAATCATTTTGCTTTATTCTACAATCGCTGCCCACAAACCTATTATATAATCGATAATTGATTGGTTTGGCTGATGATTAATTATGAAAATCAAACCGATTAACAACAATGGTGTATACCACAAGTGGTGATGCCACTTTATATTCTGAAAAGTCTCAAAATTGTAAAATATCAAGTAACTCATGCATCATCAAAGTGATTAATAATTTCTTGCAGACTGTTACAATCAACACAGACTTCTGTGGCCCCTATGGCATAGATAACTACCCCATAGCAGGAGACCAACCACTGGAGCAAGCCCCAGTCTTTCACACCAGCAACAATCGTCTGTCTGCAATTGCTGCAACCACTGCTCTGAACACCTACACTGTTGCCTTTGTTGGAACTAGTCAAGGACACATTAAAAAGGTTTGTATGTTCATTCAATTTTTATTATATTCAGCCTGTACATGTTTTAAATATCTAGTTTATTGTTCTCTGAGATGTTTTGGCCATGGCCTTGTCAGCTAACTCTGTCAAGATTAAACGTCATCTGGAAGAGCAGAGACATCACCTTCAAAACCAAGCTTAAACTCTACAGAACGCCCACTGTATCCATCGTCCTCTATGGATGTGAGAGCTGGACTCTGACAGCAGAACAGAGAGACGTGTACAAACATTTGAAATGAAATGCGGCAGGATATGCCTCCGCATTTCATTGTGACTTCAATATGTTTATCATGTTCACTCAGTGTTGTCAGACTCAGTGTTGTCAGACTCAGTCACTGAATCTTACAAAACACCTTTATTGTAACTGTATAATGTAGATGATACTATATTAAGTCATTATATATTTTAATAACTCTTATGTGTACTTTTTTCCAGTAATCCTTCTATGATACATACACAAACACGCACGCGCGCATGCGCACACACACACACACACGCACATGTATGTATATAATTATATTGTTTTTTAGTTTCTTTAAAATTAATGCTTTGTTTCTGTACTTTTATTAAATTGCATGATTACAAGAAATAAATAATAATTATAATTAAATAAATAAAACTTAGTGATAATGATATGATGTACAGTATTGAACCCTGGGAATTACTTAACAATTCTGGTATGTTGTGCCTCTGAGCTCAAGTTCCTCAGGATTGAGGTGCTATACAATTTTATTATTACTATTATGTCAAAGTTTACTCTGTTACAGGTATTAATTACTAAGACATCTGATGTTGTAAGAGGAGAGGAATTTGAAGACATCACCATCGACTCTGGCCAACCAATTAATTCAGACCTACTCTTTGGTCAGAACCAGACCCACCTGTACGCAATGACTACCCATCAGGTATACACTGCTTCAGTTTATTGCATTTTCATGTTATGCAACTCTAGCAAATCCAGGATTTGTCACACTTCTGTTGCATCCTGCATTGCTCTGGACTATTGCTCAGATTCCTGAAGACACACAGAACATATTTCCTTTCTGTTGCTACTTTGAAAGTACGTTCTTTCTAAATATTGAATTGTTGATCCATAAATGTTCCTTTCTCTCCCTCTGTCCATCTGTCTCTCCTCTCTTTGTATCTCTCCCTCTGTCCATCTGTCTCTCCTCTCTTTGTATCTCTCCCTCTGTCCGTCTGTCTCTCCTCTCTCTTTTTGTCTCTCTCCTCTCTCTTTCTCTCCCTCTCTCCATCTGTCTCTCCCCTCTCTCTGTCTCCCTCTCTTTCTCTCCCTCTCTCCATCTGTCTCTCCCCTCTCTCTTTCTCTCCCTCTCTCCATCTGTCTCTCCCCTCTCTCTGTCTCCCTCTCTCTTTCTCTCCCTCTCTCCATCTGTCTCTCCCCTCTCTCTGTCTATTTCTCTCCCTCTCCATCTGTCTCTCCCCTCTCTCTGTCTCCCTCTCTCTTTCTCTCCCTCTCTCTATCTGTCTCTCCCCTCTCTCTATCTGTCTCCCTGTCTTTCTCTCCCTCTGTCCATCTGTCTCTCCCCTCTCTCTTTCTCTCCCTCTGTATGTCTGTCTCTCCCCCTCTCTTTGTTTACCCCTCTCTCTGTCTCTCAGTCACCCATGGAGAAATTATGTAACAGAGTAGCACAATTACTGATACTTGTGAGCCACTGTATATCACTGTATATCACTACATATCACTGCATATCACTGTATTATCACCAGGAGAACTTCTCTTGTAGATTGTCAAGATACCAGTGCAAGAGTGTGACAAGCTCACCTCCTGCTCAGAGTGTCACAAAGACCCATTCTGTGGCTGGTGTTTGCTTGAGAACAAGTAAGTTCAGCTTTAGTTCTCCATCTTCTTAAAGTAAGGATCACAACCTTCTCTGAATATATAGCCAATTATACAACACATCTTATATTGATGTCTTTAAATTCCTCTCCTGTATTTCCTAACAGGTATTGGAAAATACATCCTCTATGTTGTATAGGAATCACTTGTTTGTTCCGGTGGGGCTTTACATTAGGCACTTCCAGTTTCCTAACAGTGTATATGACTATCCAACTGTGAGTGTTGCAGTTATTGTCTATGTTTGCAGGTGTTCAACAAAACCCATTCATTGAAGTTACATTCTGTGTTTGCAGGTGTTCATTGAAGTTACATTGTGTGTTTGCAGGTGTTCATTGAAGTTGCTGTCTAAATCTGTAAGTGTTCATTGAAGTTACTGTCTGTGTTTGCAGGTGTTCATTGAAGTTACTTTCTATGTTTGCATGTGTTCATTGACATTACTTTCTATGTTTGCAGGTGTTCATTGACGCTACGTTCTCTGTTTGCAGATGTTCATTGACATTACGTTCTATGTTTGCAGGTGTTCATTTAAATTACTTTCTATGTCTGCAGGTGTTCAACAAAACCAATTCATTGAAGTTACTGTCTGTGTTTGCAGGTGTTCATTTAAGTTACTTAATGCTCTAAGTCTTGTTGTGACAATTGTTGTAGATTATTTGTGACGCACACACACAAATTGATTTCACCAATAGGGCATTAAATCAACTTTTTTGATGAGAAAAGAAGATTTTCATTATAACTAATTATTTTTTCCCAGTGATAAAATTACAGATAAACTTTTTGTAATCTGCTTAAAAAGATTTTCTTAAATTTAGGGTTCATTATGATGATCAGCTTTATCATTAGTATGCTATAAATATTAGCTTATTAAAATCTTTCATCTAGGACTTTTACAATTAAAAACTGGATGCACATTACTTGAATGTTTCTGTGTTTGCAGGTGTTCATTGAAGTTACTGTCTGTGTTTGCAGGTGTTCAACAAAACCCATTCATTGAAGTTACTTTCTATGTTTGCAGGTGTTCATTTAAGTTACTTTCTATGTCTGCAGGTGTTCAACAAAACCAATTCATTGAAGTTACTGTCTGTGTTTGCAGGTGTTCATTGAAGTTACTGTCTATGTTTGCAGGTGTTCAACAAAACCCATTCATTGAAGTTACATTCTATGTTTGCAGGTGTTCAATTAAGTTACTTTCTATGTCTGCAGGTGTTCAACAAAACCAATTCATTGAAGTTACTGTCTGTGTTTGCAGGTGTTCAACAAAACCCATTCATTGAAGTTACTTTCTATGTTTGCAGGTGTTCATTGAAGTTAATGTCTATGTTTGCAAGTGCTCATTGAACTTAATGTATGTGTTTGCAGGTGTTCATTGAAGTTGCTGTGTATGTTTACAAGTGTTCATTGAAGTTACTGTCTGTGTTTGCAGGTGTTCAACAAAACCCAGTTGCAGTAATTCAGACATGCCAAAGAGATGGCAGTCCTATTCGTCTTCGGCCTGTGCTGGCATCACCAGTGTGAATCCAGCCAACACTAGCATTAGCCATATAGTACAAGTAAGCATAATTTTATCAAAGTCAGCTATTTATAGTTTCTTTCCGTTTGACTCAAAAACAAAAAAATTACATTATTTAATGCACCCTGGCCGAAGTACCAACCAGTGCTGAAACATTGGAGCAGACAACATGAAGAATTTTTGACAACTTTCAGCCCATATTGTGTTGTTTCTGCATGTTTATCGTCTACATTTTGATCATAAATATTTGTTCTGGGTGTGGCCAAGTTAATGGTAATGTGAGCAGGTGGGTGGTTAACCCCAAAGGTTTCGGGAATTGGGAGTGGGGTGATAATGTGGTAAAATATGGTATGTTGAAGTAGTGGTTTGATGGTAAAGTACCTCATGAAAAACTAATCATCTTCTATCACCTACCATCCACTTTCATGTAGGTGATCTTAAATTAGGATTTTTATTGTACATTCACCTTCAAGCAAAATATTTGAATTCACTATTTTTCAGGTGTTGAGGCAATAATCTTGGTCACTGTTTCTAGCATGTGTGTTTACCGTGAAACTGGACACATTTTAGGTGAGACTGACCGTGCCGAATCTGCCCACGCTGTCTAGTTCGCACAACTACAAGTGTTTGTTTGGTGTGACTGAGACATCAGCCACTGTTGACGGGAATGAGGTGGTGTGTCAACCACCCACGGCAGCAGCTATTACACAGCAACCACACAGTCCTACAAGTGGTATGTCTGGTAGACGTTGCTTTGTCATATCCAGAGGTGCCAAGTAAAGCAGTAGAACTATAGCTTTTCCTTAACTTTTTACAAAATCTACCACTTTCAATCTAAAATCTACTGCCAGACCGCAAATTCAATGTTGAAAAAATTTATTTATTCACTTTGAATCCAAATATACCACCAAACCACTACTCCACCTAGAAATTGCACCAGAATTAAGTAAATATACCCTAAAAAATTATTCTGCCAGGATGGGAGATCGTGGCACCAGATCTTTATCTATTACCCTCTCATTGTGAAAAGCGGTAATCTGCTGCTTGTTGTGCAATGTTACTTGGCACGTGTATATCATGTATAGTTGTAACATTTCATAAATATATCTTGAAACTGCAACACAAGTGTTCATGTAATTAACAAATAGAAACACTAAAAAAGCATTTTTTATTTAATAAAAGCCTTATATCTATGTTAAAAATAGCCAAGTATAGGCAAGTAAGAAAATATCCTAGTATTTGTACTACTAACATTCCTATGAGCACAACTCGTGTTTGTAGCTGTCAAAACAATAGGTGAAACACAACTCAAACAAACTGACTACAGTCATACACATTTTGAGAATGTATCTTTTTTCAGATCACATATCTGTGAAGTTGGGTTTACGATCGACTGAAACTATGATGTCATTCCTGCAGACAGACTTTGACTTTTATGACTGCAGTGTGCATGTAAGGTGAGCATTATCTCAGACTCATGTATTTCCCATTTCTATGTTGATTAGTTGATTCTAAATTGCATTCATGATAGCAATCAACTGGGATATGTCTAGTATTGTCTGCATAACTAAACTGATTCCAGAACTGGGAGATCTTAGTTATGAAGAACGCCTAGTGTGGTTTGAACAACCCTAGAGACAAGGAGGTTAAGAGGAGATCAAATTGAAGTTTTAAGATATTGAATGGCTATGAAAATATTGATAGAAATATTTTTTCTCACTCAAGAAAGATAATAGAACTAGAGGACGTGAGGTAACATTAGGAAAAGACCAGTGTAGATTGGATATCAGGAAGTACTCATTCTCACAGAGGAAACTAACTGAATGGAACACATTATCTACAGATTGTAAATGCTAGCAGCATGAATATGTTTAAAAACAAAATTGACAGTTATCTCAGAAGGGTGGTTTACACATACTGTATTGTTCGCTATAGAAGCCCACTACCTGGAAGCTCACCCCGCACCACCCTCAGAAATGAAACCATGTGCAAAAATATGTTCAGGAGTGGTGGTAGTATCCAATTACTGTTACATCAGAAGCATCAATAAATCTGCATTTTAAATGAAGTTAGACCCCTAGTTACAATGACGTCCAGACTAATGCGATTCGAAAATAATAACTTGGAGATGAGCAACCAAACAGTTGTTGTTGAGACTTTCGCCTTTCCTTAGGCGAAGCCAGCACCGGTGAAATGCGATTACAGCACAAAACACAATGCAACGCATTACAAGTTTATCCCCTGTGTCGGATCTTTTACTTGCTCTGGAATAGACACCAGGTAGAAGGGATTTATGGCTTTTGGCGTCTCTTCAGATAGACACAAGCAAATTGGGGTGAACGAAATTCCCCAGGCTTTGAAGCTTCTTCACCTGCTTCTAACGCTGCTATCTCTAACCGCCATACTTACTATGTGTATAATTTCTCTGTCAGCACTATATCTAATGTGTTTATTTTGCTGATAGTTGCACTTCCTGCACCAATGCATTATGGGGCTGCCACTGGTGTATCCACGAGAATAAATGTACACAGAAAGATGTATGTGATCGAACAGATGTCTTCGTACAGAACAACAATGTAAGTTCTCTTCTCCTGGTTTATATGTTCTCTTCTCAGAATATTTTGGGAGAGTATTTTGTCTCTTGTGGTCACTCCCATGGTTAGTAGTAAAGTAAGCCATTTGCTATGTTCCGAACAACTTACCTTTATCTACACCCTTAATGGATTTTGTACCCAATGTTTGGATTTTTTAAAAATATCATAGAGGGTTAATTTTGTCATGAAACATCTACTCATGGGTTTGATTTTCTTATACAAATCATGGCTGAAAATAGCCATTTACAGTGGACAAAGCTTTTTGTGGGCATCGACTACCACAGCCTTCGTCTACAGCAATGTACTGAGATGATATGTAATAACTTATGGTAGTGTACACAACACTGAACAACAAGGTTAACTGTAATTGGTTTCCACTCTACTAAACTAATTATGTTACATAGTTCTCAGTTCTAGAATGTCTCATTACTTCTTGTGTATTCTGGAGGTTCAGTGCCAGGCAACTGCAACTGTTTATTGCCTTGACTTGTTTAATAGTAATTCTGAACATTGACTAGTATTGGTTCGTTGTTCTGTTTCCCAGTCCTGTCCCCATCTGCTAGTGAATGAGGAGATCCTTGTGCCAGCAGAGATTAAGAAGGAGATCCTACTTCAAGGGTCTAACTTGCCAGAGTCACGAGTAAGTTGGGCAGTTGCTTATGAAAGCTTTGACATTCTGCCCCCCCCCCCACCCGCAGCACTTCTGAAGTCTCAAGCAACGGACGAGGCTGAGACATCATCTTGTGCCATCAACTATTTGGTTATCAAAGGTTTCAGTGAATACTCGATCCCATATGTAGTTGCTACTAGTGTAGTGGCTAACCAATGCATTATTAATAATAATAATAATAATAATAAATATACTTCTTTGGTGCCAATATCCTCGGAAAATCCAAGCTCAGTGGCGCAACAAAACCAAAGGTTTAGGCATTCTCGTAACCATGTACAATGCAAATGTCGTCAACCGATGGATGGAGGTGCTAAGAAGCTAAGTGCCAATTCTCTTGTCGTACCCACCAAAGTGGCTAGCTAATGGATTCTTGCCCGATGCTCTCACCATAACCACGAAAGTGGCTAACAAACAAATAACTATTTTGTTCCACAGTAAAATATGAGTGGGGGTACAGGGGATTATGTATGGTTATAGCTGTGTTCATATAAAATATGTATAGCATTGGCCATATTTGTGAATTGTCTATTTATTTGATTGTGTTTAGGATGGAGAAAGTGGCTATGAGTGTCTAGTGCAGCTTGACCCCCTACTGCGTGTTCCTGCCACCAGGGTGAACAGTACATCTGTGAAATGCAAAGAAACTAAGGTAACTAACTATTTAACTAAACCTTTAAATCCATTGTTCATGCCAATTTGGAAAAAGGTCTCTTGTATGTTTTTTGCGTGGCTGAATAGATTTTTGTCTAACCATTCTTCATGGATCTTGCACAGCTCTGATGCTATGAGTCACAATCTAGAGCTGTGGAATAGATATGTCGTTATCACGATAGCAGAAACCACACTTAACAATAGCTGGTTTAGCTGGTTTGTTTTATGGCTAGTAAGATTCACGGGCGACTCCAGACTTAATGCTCTAAGTCTTGTGACAATTGTTGTACATTATTTGTGATGCACACACACAAATTGATTTCACCAATAGGGCATTAAATCCACTTTTTTGATGAGAAAAGAAGATTTTCATTATAACTAATTATTTTTTCCCAGTGATAAAATTACAGATAAACTTTTTGTAATCTGCTTAAAAAGATTTTCTTAAATTTAGGGTTCATTATGATGATCAGCTTTATCATTAGTATGCTATAAATATTAGCTTATTAAAATCTTTCATCTAGGACTTTTACAATTAAAAACTGGATGCACATTACTTGAATGTTTCTCACAGGAAACATAAGGAATAATAATTGCTGCTGTGTTCATATCATAGTTGCTGACAACTCTTGATGTAGTATTCGTTCAGTTCAAGGGATATTTGCATACCATGATTCCAGACAACACTTGTTGTATTTGTACAGTTCAAGGGATGTGTGCATAGCATGGTTCCAGACAACTCTTGTTGTAGTATTTGGGCGGTTCAAGGGATGTGTGCATAGCATGTTTTCAGACAACTCTTATTGTAGTATTTGGACGGTTCAAGGGATGTGTGCATAGCATGGTTCCAGATAACTCTTTGTAGTATTTGGACGGTTCAAGGGATGTGTGCATAGCATGGTTCCAGACAACTCTTGTTGTAGTATTTGGACGGTTCAAGGGATGTGTGTATAACATGGTTCCAGACAACTCTTGTTGTAGTATTCGTACAGTTCAAGGGATGTGTGCATAACATGATTCCAGACAACTCTTGTTGTTGTTGTAGTATTCGTACAGTTCAAGGGATGTGTGCATAGCATGGTTCCAGACAACTCTTGTAGTATTCATACAGTTCAAGGGATGTGTGCATAGCATGGTTCCAGACAACTCTTGTAGTATTCGTACAGTTCAAGGGATGCGTGCGTAACTCTTGTTGTTGTTGTAGTATTCGTACAGTTCAAGGGATGACCAGAAGAAAGTGCAACTACAAGTTGTCTGGCATGGCAACCATCTAATTGATGACATTCGCAAGACCAAAGGTAAACATCAACTAGCTACTGTACTTAGCCGACCTGGTCTGGTTCTTTTAATTCATGCGTTTGCCCCAAAATTTAATAATTGTTTCGATATTCTTCAATAAGTACCTCTGCAGTACATACTTCTGTACCGCAGGTCTCTGTACTGCAGGCATGTGTACTGCAGGTCTCTGTACTGCAGGTCTGTGTAATGCAGGCCTATTATACTACAGATCTTCTTTACATTCAGCTGCAGGTAATGGCGTCGTATATACAAGGGCGTAGTAATATTCATTTTCATGGAAGCTTTCAGAAGCAAACATTTCCTGAATAATCAACTTTATATTTCTGCCTGAAGCTTGTGTAAGATTGTAAATGTTTGTTTTTCATCCTTTCCGACACAGTGACCATCTACAAATGTAGTGAACTGGGGCACGACTGCAGTAGATGTCTCAGTCTGTCCAGCAGTTCCACCACAGCCAAGTTCAAATGTGTGTGGTGTTCCAACATCTGTAGCTACAGTACAGTATGTGCACAGCCATCGACTGACTGTGCACCACCAAAAATAACAAAGGTAAGCATAGGTCTGTAAGTGGTATTTTTAATTTATATACTGTCCCAAGCCTTCAGTGATACATCATGTCGGGTAGTTTTTGAAGGGAAACACCATGAAAAATTAATACATGCACACATGCATGCATTCACACAAATGTAAGCTGGAACTTATGTAAACTGGTTACAACTTCAACTATAGTGTGGTATCTTGTGAAAGAGCTCTAAAAAGAAATAATTTATTCATAATAATTTATTCATAATAATTTATTCATAATAACATATTTTAAAGGACCCTCCTCAGTTTGAGTTTTTCGTTAGTCTCATTTCAAATTCACTTTTTACTTATTGTCATTACCAATGTTAGTAATATGTAACTGTCGATATCTAAGCATCTGTGTAACTGGTAACCCCTATATTATACCTGAACTCATTCAGCTGAATAGCCTAGCTATTATAACCCATGATTATTGACAAGATGAGCTGCGTTTTGCTCAGTTCATGAAGTGAATGCAACACAATATGATTGAATAATGGCAAAGCCCATATATTGAACAGTATGGACTGCAAATGACAACCAAGTATGTATACCATATATATCATATATATATATATATATATATATATATATATATATATATATATATATATATATATATATAATATATCACATTCATTTCTCATAGATAATATACCCGCACAATAATAATTACATACTTGGGCAGTGTACATATAAACCATAGGTGACAATTGCTGGTTACAGACAAGGACATTACCGAAAGATGGTTCACACACAACAAATGTGGGCAAAAGAAAGAACCTCACACAACCACCATACAAACAGACTTTTTGCAAAATATCAAACCTACCTAGTGTCCACTGCAACTTGCTAGCTCGTTTGTGCAACTTTTGTATGTAGTTTTTGTGAAATCATCAGACAAACTATTAAATTAAAATGTTTGGTTAAACATTAATTGAAATGGAAACGCTGAAAATTCATGAATTTCATCCTTGGTGAAATTTTTTAACTTTGTCATGTCATCAATGAGAGAATGGAAGTCATGTCCGTGATTGGCATTGACCCACAGTGTTTACCATTTTTGATATCCAGTATTTTAAGCCTTGCCAGATTTATTAACTAAAGTCATTTCTTTCGATGATTTGAAAAAAAAACTTTTGGATATCCAGTATTTTGAGCCTTACCTGATCTAATGAGACTAAAGTCAATTCTTTCGATGATTTGAACAAAAATTTGCATTTTTCTATCGACTGCGGATGTTACCTAAACTATTCACACACTACATATTTGGACATCAGCGAACCTGATTTAAGATAGTCTAAATCAGTTGAGGATGGAGATTTAAATACATTGTTTTGACGTGTACAAGGCAAGAGTTCACAGTCTGGTCTGGCTTACAGTAGTGGCAACAAAAACTTTGTTTTATTCCACATAGGGTAAGTAGCTAGACCTCACAGATGAAGGCTGTGGTCACTTCTGCCCAGTTGTAGAGTAGTCGAATGAAAACTGATTGTAGTGACATGTTACCCAACTGTTTCCCTCCAGGTGTCTCCCATGTCTGGGCCAGTGGCGGGCGGCACGTTGCTAACGATCAGCGGAACAAACCTGGGTCGCAGTTATGACCACGTACAACATGCAGTGACAGTTGATGGGAAACCCTGCGATGTTATTAAGGACAAGTACAAGATCTCAATCCAGTATGTGTTTTTAAATCTAATTCAAATATTTTATTTCAGACGCATCAGACATATTTCTCAAGAGAATGCACAGCGGTTCATAGATGAACAATTATACGTATGACAGTAAGTCATTAACTGTACAGTTTCAAAAGCTATTGTGAATATAAAGCATCTTCATCCATTGTTTTGTAGTATGAATCTGCCTTGAGTGTGGGGCACGGTGGTAGAGCATTGGACTTTCGGTCGAGGGGACTGGGGTTCAAAACCACCTCCACCGTTTTGACGCTTGGGCAACTTCATTTACCCCACTTTGTCTGTGGCTTTCAGAAGAGACAGTAAAACCCGTTGGTCCCTTCTGTTTGGTGCCTATGCCAGGGGAAGTAAAAGACCCCACACAGGGAAATGAAAATACCTGCGGTGGACTCACTAATTCTAGAGAAAGAAAACTCTGAAAATAAACCACTCCTATGTTAGCTCAAGACAGGGCTGTTTGGAGTTAAATGTCATAAGTCAAGTTAAGCCATCGTATGTCACTATTAGGGATGGCATACAACAGATAATTTTCATTCTGCAATTCTAGCCATAAACGTGAACACCAAATTTCATATATGACTGCTTGTCAGCTTGGATATTATAGCAAGTAAACATCTGAGAGGAACTGCCTCATGATTCATGCAATGGTTGATTCATGTGATGGTTGATTCATGCGATAGCTGATTCATGCGATGGCTGATTCGTGCAACGGCTTATTCTTGCAATGGCTGATTTGTGTGATGGTTGATTCATGCAATGGCCGGTTGATGATTTTACAGTGGTATTTGCTAACTGGACTGAGTTTGGTTGTATTTGTTACACAACTTGATAATGTATTGAATTAACCATATGATTTTTTGTACTGTAGGATAGTGTGTCGTACACACTCTGTCGATAAACCAAAGGATGTGGAAGTGAAGATCACTGTTGACCAGAAGTCTGACATTTGGCATAATCTCTTCGAATATCAGGTAATATTTTATTGCCACCTGCAATATAGGGTTTTCTACGTTGTAGGCATGTGCTAAATCAGTGTTGCAATTGTCTGCGTTGCTGTCATGGAATAGTGAAGTTTTCTCTCATCAACTCATCCCCATGATTCAGATGACACAAAAAGCGTGTTGTAGTAGATGGAGAAGTTTCAAACTGGAAATCAGTTTGAGTGGGGTACCACAAGGATCAGTATTAGGACCTATATTATTCTTAACATATATCAATGACATGGACGACAACATAACAAGTAACGTATTCAAATTTGCGGATAATACAAAAGTGTTTAGAAAGGTCAACACTGATGGTGATAAACAACATTTACAAAACGATCTAGATAGATTAGTGAAATGGTCTGAGAAATGGTAGATGTTAAATTTTGGGAAATGTAAATGCCTACATACAGGACATGGGAACTTGGATGTAAACTATAAAATGGGAGATACTGTTCTGGGTACTACTGTAAAAGAAAAGGACTTAGGAGTTACAATAAGCACTGATATGAAAGTTTCAGAGCAGTGTGATATTGCAGCTTCAAAGGGTAATCAAATTCTTGGGTTGATTAGGAGAAAGATAACATACAAGGAATACAGCTATTTATACCTCTGTATAAAGCAATAGTTAGGCCTCATTTAGAATACTGTATTCATTCTCACAGAGGACAAAAAATGAATGGAACAAATTATCTATGGATTGTATAACTGCTAGCAGCGTGAATATGTTTAAAAACAAGGTAGACACATATCTCAGGAGGGCGGGTTACATTTAGATGAATATTGTTGGACTCTCGATAAGCCAGTGGCTTCCTTGTCCACTTGCCATCTGGGCCTTTGGCTTGGATGGCAAATCTTGTTAAATCATCGTGTCCATGATAAAATTAAATGACCGCTGTTTGATAAGATCAACTGAACTTTGTAGTTCTTCTTTTGATGCCACTTTGGATTTTTCTACTTGCAACAGATGTATATTTCTCAGACTCATTCATGATCACAAACAACTGTTTACATTAATTTTTGTCACATTTTCCACTTACTTTAAATGAGTATTCTTACTTTGAAGTGTTTCTTTCCTTGGTGCATTGGTGACATCACAGTATCACAAGTATTGTTGTGTATTGCATTTAATTTGGGGTGCGACTGTAAATGTGGAATATTTGGTTGTTTGTTGGGGCAACATTCAAAACAGTTGGTTGCCTTTAGGGGTGGTGTCAATGGTGACAGGCATATCAGCATATGTTATTACAGGTGTTCTCATATCTCATGTCTGTATATGGTTTAGTTCTACTCTCCAAGCTGTGGATACTATATATAGATTAGTGTTAGCATGGTAGTCAAAAGTCAATTAGGCTTTTTTGTTAAGCACACATCATCTAATATAAATAGGATAAATAGTATTAATTGCTGTGACACATTACATCAACATATCGTTTTGTTGTCTTGTTTCAGATTCCAAAGGTTACTTCTGTGTCCCCAAAGGTTGGCCCAAGGTCTGGTGGAACTAGGCTAACTATAAATGGAACCATGTTAAACATAGGCTCAAACACTGTTGTTCTCATTGGAAGTTCCCGTTGCAGAGTCATGTGAGTCCGTCAGCCTTTCCCGATTACATGAATGTACAAATATGCAAATCTAAAAAATGCAGTATCATGTTTTATTCATTATTTTTATAATAATAATAAATTTTTATTTTGGACCCAAAATACTAGTAATATATATATATATATATATATATATATATATATATATATATATATATATATATATATATATATATATATATATATATACATGCATGTTGTGCATTAAAAATACATGTAAAAGAATGAAAATTAAAAATATATAAATATGCACACGTCTTACATTAACTGTATGTGTGAAAAAGTTATATATATATACACACACACATGCTTTTTCTGTCTCTGAGTGCACATTTATTCATTTTTAACTTAAATTGATATCAAACTGTACGTGTTTTATGTGACATTGGTGTAGAGTCATGGTAAATGCTACTTTATAAATAGAAACATTCTAACACCTTCAAGTAATCATCCGACCGTTGTTAAGACGCTACATTTTTTATGACTCGACAATATTCTGGAGGAAATAATATGCTCACCTTAGCCGAATGTATTTTGCCATCTTTCTTAATTGTCTTTACCCCTGAAGTCCGGGGTGATGCTGGCACCGATACTGGTCTTCCATTTTTGTTTTCCTTCTCCTTCTGATCCTGTTTCGCTGCCTTCGCCATCACCCTTCCCCTCGCTCTCATCAACCATTCCCCTTCCATTCTTTCCACATGTTCAGCCCACTTTAACCAACTCCCCACCATTTTCCTCCTGAAACTCTCTCACCAACCTCCTCCCTCAGCTCCTCCATTTTTTTTACTTGACTTTTACTCTTTTCATTCCCACAATTCTGAAATGTTACAGCAGCATACTTACCCCTTATCCAAGCAATTTACAGAATTGCTTTAGAATATTCTATAGGATTTTTGCAGAAACAACTGTATAGAATTCAGAAAAGATTGTTTATAGAATATTCTGTAGAATTTTTTTATATTCTATAGGATTTTTTAGACAAAGCTGTAGGGTTTGTAGTTTCTATAGTTTTGCATACAGTATTCTGCCATGTTATGTAGAATTCTATAAAATTCTATTGAAATCTATAGAAAATTTAAGTAGACATAAACTGTTTTTATTGAATCTGTTGTATTCTATAGTTTTCTATAACAAAATTATACTATACTCTGTTGAATTCTATAGAATTTTTTTAGAATTCTATAGATTGTTTTGTTAAGGGTATATATTTATCAGTACTGTATTTGCAGCAATCCAGTGGCCCGGGAGAAGTTGCACTGTTTGACGCCAGCATTCGAGACACCTATCAACAAGTCTGTCGTAGTGCAGTTTGATGGTAATGACGTAGATGGTCTTGGTCCATTCCAGTTCACAGAAGATCCAAATATCACCAGTATTCATCCGTTGACTACATTCCAAGCGTATGTATTTGTATAATGGCGTCATTACTTAAAATGATAGAACATTGAACAGTTTTATGTAAACATTTAAAATGGTTGAACAGTTAGGAAGACAATTTTTTTAGATATGATTTGTTAAATATTATTTTGTTAGTAACATCACTTGTATAAAACATAATAATTTATGTAAATGTGTAATCCTCTGTATTCTGCTTTCTGTATGGTTGGGAATATATATTTTATATTTATATTTTTACTTTATATGATACATTATCACATTTGCCTATGCTAATTTATAAGCTTTTACATTTCTTGCATTTCCCGTTCAACATTTCATGGTAGATTTTGTTGTATATACATTGTATTGTTTTTTTGTACGATGCAGAAATGTTGAATAAACACCAATTCAATTAAATTCTACTGTTGTTACATGTCTTCCAGTGGTGGCAGGACAGTCACGCTTCAGGGAGCATATTTCAGAAGCATCCAGCAACCGCAGATGTTCATCAGGCGTGACGAAACAAAGTCTAACTTGACTGTGAGTTTATCTCTCGGCTGTATCACAACAAATATAAGTCAGAGGATCCATGTTTTGACATATAATGTTTAAGAGCTTCTTTTAACATATCCTAAAGGTTTTGTTTACCTCAGTAAAGCTTTCGCCAACTTCTGAAATTGGCCTTATCAGTATTAATGATGATGATATCCTGGTAGGATGACGTCATTGTACACGTGTGGAAGTTCATAGTTCCCCTCATCTCAGTTGATTGCTGCCCTCTGTCTTTCTCTGTCTTTCTCTGTCTTTCTCTGTCTCTCGTCTTCTCCTGTTTTTACATAACATTTTGAGTTTAAATAATTTGCTATTCCACTGACTCGCCATCAGATATTTAAAAGATGTTCCTAATGCAGAGACCATACTTTTTCATAGTTTGCATTTGTTTTCATGTCACACAATTTTACAAGAGTAAACTCATCATTTATTGAACGTAAGAAAAGTCTCCTTAATACAAACATCCCTTATTATTAACAGCATGCATGTTGCTGCCGGACCCTGTTTACATTTTAATAACAGATACCTCTCAATAGTCCTGAGTTTGCTTGAAGAAAGCTCTATCAAGCAAACTAAGGACTTACTTTTATTTAACTATTTTAAGTTATTGCTGGAACAATCTCATGCTTACGCTATTGTGACAGTTATGTATCTGCCTTGCACAAAATGGTATACTAAAATGATTATATGAAAATTTTAAATAGAATATTAGAAATCTTTTATGCACTATGTATTTTTGAACAAAACCTACACAAACGTTTCATGTACATTCCTTGCACACTTCCCATCTACTTTCAGTTTAAATTATTTCAGGGTCTGTGCTCGGAATGCTTTCAGAACTGTGACGTCCGCAGTGACAGTTTCATCGAGTGCCCCTTCCCTGTGCTGCCCTCTAGTGATCAGAGAAAGAAACGCAGCACTAACAATGATATTCATACAACAGTTGGGTTTGTGATGGACGGAGTGGAGTCAGTGAGGAACATCTCTGCCTACTTCCCAGATGTTCCCAGCAGCCTTAAAGTTGCCCCCAACCCTGTGTACAACAAGTTCAAGAACGGCTGGCGGGTGTATGGCGGTGGAGCATTGGAGTTGCAGGTTGGTATTTATTTCTTCGTGTTGCTCTCCTCTTTATCACTCAAGTCCGGGGTGAGGCTGGTACTGATACCAGTCGGCGATTTTTTTTCCCTTCTTCCTCACAGATCCCATTTTACTGCCATCTCCACCAACTGTCTCCACTCCTCCATCCTGTGTTCTCATTCTCCCCTCCCCTCCCAATCCCGCCAAATCTCTCTTCACACAGTCCTCCCATCTCAGTCTTCTCCTTCTGTCCTCCACTCTAAGCGCATCCGCTCTCTTCGTCAACCATTCCACGTCCACTCTTTCTACATGTCCAGCCTAATTTAACCTCACCGGCTTCCCCCTGAAACTCTCTCTCACACCAACCTCCTTCCTCAGTTCCTCCATTCCTTGCTTGTCGATTCTTTTCACTCCCACAATTCTTCTTATCCAATTAGTCTTTGAAACTTGCAGTTTCTCTTATCAGTCATTGCAATTGTTATAAGGTTTTTATCATGGTTGTTTTAGATTTTCTTTTGCAGTCGTTTTTGTTATATTTCTTAAAATACATTCAGTTTAAAACAGAAATTGTGATATAATAAAATTAGATAAACATTTCTACAAATGGTAATCCGGTAATTCAGTTAACTTCAGTGAACAGTTTATATATATATATATATATATATATATATATATATATATATACATATACATATATATATATATATATATATATATATATATATATATATATATATATATATATATATATATATATATATATATATATATATACACACATATATATATATATATATATAACACAGTTGAATTTGCATCTAGGCATACAATAACCATATTGGCATAATAACCTTTGGGGTCTTGCCGATCATCATATAGATATAGTTGAATGAACTTCTCCTTGCAGGGTGAGAACCTTGATGCGGCCTGTGAATCGTCTGAAGTGAAGGTGTATATAGGAACATTGCCATGCAAAGTGAAATCACTGAACAGTAAAATCCTCTACTGCACCCCACCTGATAAGCAACCCCCAGGTGTGACCGCAGGCCATGAGGATGTCAATAAGCGACCTATAGTTCAGGTAAATATAAATTTGTAGCAGTAAATCTAACTATACTCAGGTCGTGTGAAGTTTGTAGTGTCACCCCTTGTATATTACCCAATCTTTCATGTTGCCGCCTGTTTCAAATTGTCCTTGAACAAGTTCAAAACGTACACAAAACTATTGTCAGGCTGTAGCTGTAATATTTGTCTAACAAGTCCAGATTCAACAATTCACTCATGTTTATTAGTCGTTTTGTACACAGTGCACAACACAACTCCCCCTTGTCTCTTCTCATTTTACTAACTCTTGTTACTCAAACACAACACAACTCCCCCTTGTCTTGTCTCATTTGACTAACTCTTGTTACTCAAACACAACACAACTCCACCTTGTCTCGTCTCATTTTACTAACTCTTGTTACTCAAACACAACACAACTCCCCCTTGTCTCGTCTCATTTTACTAACTCTTGTTACTCAAACACAACACAACACCCCCTTGTCTCGTCTCATTTTACTAACTCTTGTTACTCAAACACAACACAACTCCTCCTTGTCTCATCTCATTTTACTAACTCTTGTTACTCAAACACAACACAACTCCCCCTTGTCTCGTCTCATTTTACTAACTCTTGTTACTCAAACACAACACAACTCCACCTTGTCTCATCTCATTTTACTAACTCTTGTTACTCAAACACAACACAACTCCCCCTTGTCTTGTCTCATTTTACTAACTCTTGTTACTCAAACACAACACAACTCCACCTTGTCTCATCTCATTTTACTAACTCTTGTTACTCAAACACAACACAACTCTTCCTTGTCTCGTCTCATTTGACTAACTCTTGTTACTCAAACACAACACAACTCCCCCTTGTCTCGTCTCATTTTACTAACTCTTGTTACTCAAACACAACACAACTCCACCTTGTCTCATCTCATTTTACTAACTCTTGTTACTCAAACACAACACAACTCCACCTTGTCTCATCTCATTTTACTAACTCTTGTTACTCAAACACAACACAACTCCCCCTTGTCTCGTCTCATTTGACTAACTCTTGTTACTCAAACACAACACAACTCCACCTTGTCTCATCTCATTTTACTAACTCTTGTTACTCAAACACAACACAACTCCCCTTGTCTCGTCTCATTTTACTAACTCTTGTTACTCAAACACAACACAACACCCCTTGTCTCGTCTCATTTTACTAACTCTTGTTACTCAAACACAACACAACTCCCCTTGTCTCGTCTCATTTTACTAACTCTTGTTACTCAAACACAACACAACTCCCCTTGTCTCGTCTCATTTTACTAACTCTTGTTACTCAAACACAACACAACTCCACCTTGTCTCGTCTCATTTTACTAACTCTTGTTACTCAAACACAACACAACTCCCCCTTGTCTCGTCTCATTTTACTAACTCTTGTTACTCAAACACAACACAACTCCCCCTTGTCTCGTCTCATTTTACTAACTTTTGTTACTCAAACACAACACAACTCCACCTTGTCTCGTCTCATTTTACTAACTCTTGTTACTCAAACACAACACAACTCCCCCTTGTCTCGTCTCATTTGACTAACTCTTGTTACTCAAACACAACACAACTCCCCCTTGTCTCCTCTCATTTTACTAACTCTTGTTACTCAAACACAACACAACTCCCCCTTGTCTCGTCTCATTTTACTAACTCTTGTTACTCAAACACAACACAACTCCACCTTGTCTCATCTCATTTTACTAACTCTTGTTACTCAAACACAACACAACTCCCCCTTGTCTTGTCTCATTTGACTAACTCTTGTTACTCAAACACAACACAACTCCCCCTTGTCTCGTCTCATTTTACTAACTCTTGTTACTCAAACACAACACAACTCCACCTTGTCTCATCTCATTTTACTAACTCTTGTTACTCAAACACAACACAACTCCACCTTGTCTCATCTCATTTTACTAACTCTTGTTACTCAAACACAACACAACTCCCCCTTGTCTTGTCTCATTTGACTAACTCTTGTTACTCAAACACAACACAACTCCACCTTGTCTCATCTCATTTTACTAACTCTTGTTACTCAAACACAACACAACTCCCCCTTGTCTCGTCTCATTTTACTAACTCTTGTTACTCAAACACAACACAACACCCCCTTGTCTCGTCTCATTTTACTAACTCTTGTTACTCAAACACAACACAACTCCCCCTTGTCTCGTCTCATTTTACTAACTCTTGTTACTCAAACACAACACAACTCCCCCTTGTCTCGTCTCATTTTACTAACTCTTGTTACTCAAACACAACACAACTCCACCTTGTCTCATCTCATTTGACTAACTCTTGTTACTCAAACACAACACAACTCCCCCTTGTCTTGTCTCATTTGACTAACTCTTGTTACTCAAACACAACACAACTCCCCCTTGTCTCCTCTCATTTTGCTAACTCTTGTTACTCAAACACAACACAACTCCTCCTTGTCTCATCTCATTTTACTAACTCTTGTTACTCAAACACAACACAACTCCCCGTTGTCTCGTCTCATTTTACTAACTCTTGTTACTCAAACACAACACAACTCCCCCTTGTCTCGTCTCATTTTACTAATTCTTGTTACTCAAACACAACACAACTCCACCTTGTCTCATCTCATTTTACTAACTCTTGTTACTCAAACACTAAAGTACAAAATACAATTATTATTAATAGTTAGTATGTTGTTATGACATTCCCATTGTATTCATCATGCAATAGGTATGCCATGACATACCTATTAAGGCTATTATACACATGTTGCCATGACATACCCATTGTTTACATATTGTCATGACATTCCCAGACATCCCATTGTATACATGTTGCCCTGATGTTCCATCGTTGTGCGTGTTGTTCCAGGTGACAGTTGGCAACCTTGTGTACCAGCTTGGTGAACTGGAGTACCAGAAACCCGGGGTGAACGCAGGCAATGTGCTGTGGATCATAGGCGTGGCCCTGGGCGGGGGCTTTCTCATCTCAGTCATCATCGTCATCCTCATTATCTACAAGCGCAAGAGCACGTATGCCGTGCGCCAGTTCAAGAAGATGCAGATCCAACTGGACACGCTTGAGAGCAATGTCCGTAATGAATGCAAGCAGGGTGAGTTTATTGAATGAAAGCCAGAGATGGGACAATTAGACCACAGATGTATTCAGTTACTACAATCACTACAATCACTGTTACTTTTGCATGTAACCATGATTGCATTTAAGAATAAAACTGACATAACAAAATAAATAAAATTCCACGTTATTATTGTCACCATGTTATTCAAAAAAAAAATCAAACACAATATTAAAATAAAGTCCATGCATTAGATACAAAATGAAGAACCTGCATGCAATGTAGTTAGGGGAATAGAAATGTACACAAGAAAATTGTGATTGTAATCATGTTTACAATTACTTTGGCAATGTAATCCAGCATGATTACGATTACTTGACCAATGAGTACGAAAACGATTACTCAAAAAGGTTCGATGATTACACATGATTACGATTACTGAGTATGATTACTCCATTTCTAGTGAGTATGATTACTCTATTTCTAGTGCAAGCAGAGTAAGCTTCGTTTGGTTTGGACATGCAGACTTGTACCACTTGCCCTGTGTACACAGATCCAAGGGGGCCACACTTATTATACAGTTGAACCTCGTTTTACTTTGGTAATACAGCCACCGTGCCATTGTGATCACCCTGGGACAGTCGCAAATTATTTGCATAGAAGTAATGTATAGGACATTAGTATGGTCACCTTGCTATTTCCAGTCACTTTGACCCAGTCCTGAGGGTGATCTTAATAGTGAGGTTCCACTGCATTATGCTTTGCCCTTAGTGTGCGGGCCATTGTCCCACTGCCTAAGTGTGCAGGCCACTGTCCCATTGCATAAGTGTGCAGTCCACTGTCCCACTGCCTAAGTGTGCCGTCCACTGTCCCACTGCCTATGTGTGCGGGCCACTGTCCCACTGCCTAAGTGTGCGGTACACTGTCCCACTGCCTAAGTGTGTGGGCCACTGTCCCACTGCCTATGTGTGCGGGCCACTGTCCCCTGCCTAAGTGTGCAGTCCACTGTCCCACTGCCTAAGTCTGCGAGTCACTGTCCCACTGCCTAAGTGTGCAGGCCACTGTCCCACTGCCTAAGTCTGCGAGTCACTGTCCCACTGCCTAAGTGTGCAGGCCACTGTCCCACTGCCTAACCCATTCTTCTGTCTTCTTGCAGCCTTTGCTGAGCTGCAGACAGAAGTGTCCGACTTCACAAGCGACCTGAATGCGAAGGGGGTGCCGTTCTGGGACTACCGCACCTACACCTTCAAGGTGCTCTTCCCCTCATATAATGACCACCCCATCCTGCACAGTACCCCGCCCTCCGTGACAACAACCTTCGGGGGTACAGACCAGGCCCTGGGTCAGTTCAACCAGCTCCTCAACAGCAAACAGTTCCTCCTGATCTTCATCCGGACCTTGGAAGAACAGAAGGGTTTCATGATCCGTGACAAGGCCCTCGTTGCCTCTCTGCTTATGGTCGTCTTGCAGGACAAGATGGAGTATGCCACAGAGATCCTCAAGGCGCTACTTAATGAACTCATTGATCGCTCAGTCGAAAAGAAGAACCCAAAGTTAATGTTCAGAAGGTCAGCACTGACAGTTGGAACCTAGTCACCTTGTAGTTAGGATTTGTGCCCACTCTGCCTACTCTAGTTTTATGGCTAATTGTAAGATAGATTCCTAGTTCGCGTACTGGCCAGTTAAGGGCTACACCCACTACATTTCAATCACTTACCCGGTAGTCTACTGGCTACATGTTCAACATGGTCTAAAGTTAATGGCATATGGGCTACGGCTTCTCTTAGCATTGTTACAAACATATGAGCTATGGCTTCTCTTAGCATTGTTACAAACAGTTATTTTTAAATTTAGTAATGTTGTATACAAAAATAGACCTAAGACTTAACTCAAGAAAAACTCTTTACTTTACCGTGTCTGATGCATCAGTGGGCATGAAACAAATCTACTACAACAACATGTTAATTTGTTCAATTGGCTCTTGAATGAAATAAAAACAAAGAAAAGCAAATAATGTGATAAATATTTTAGGACGGAGTCGGTCGTGGAAAAGCTGTTGACAAACTGGATGTCTCTCTGCATGTACGACTACCTGAAGGTAAGTATCCCTTTGAATTACAGGTGTACGTATCTCTATATGCAAGACTACTTGAAGCTGAGAAGTACAGATGTGTTTGTATGATGACATTATGAAAAAATATGTTCAGCATATCCACTGTAGGTTGGAAATTAAACGGATGATCAAAGTATTGTACAGTAGCGTAAATTCTTCAGTGGATATAATATTTTATTACATGGGTAATTACTTTTTTTATAACACCCTGTCTATGGTGATATACACTGTCCTGCACGGTGTGACGTCCAGTGCAATAAAAACAGAAGAAATGTGATGATAATATTAGCACTATTCTTCAGAAAGGACCATAGAGTGTTGTTACTGATGGTAGCACAGATTTGGAAATCATAAAATTGTTCCCTCTTGTGGTGAAGTACTTTGAGAGTAAACATGTTGTGTATTACAGTATTCAGAGTGTAAAAAATTGCATTTTTACCAATCTTCTCAGGGTTTAGGAGTGTATGTTGGGAGTGTGGGTCATCGCAAGGGTATTACACTTTTACATCATCGGAAAGTTGGCACCTCTGGAAATAACGTTGTTGGATTAAAATTATTGTTGAGTGTTAGCCATTAAGAGGTATTTGTGATTTGCCTGTTGACAGAAACATGCAGGGAAGACCATGTTTATGCTGTACAAGAGCATCAAGCACCAGACGGAGAAAGGACCTGTGGATGCCATCACATCAGAAGCCAAGTACTCACTCTCTGAAGACAGGCTACTGCGGGAGAAGATCGACTTCCACACACTTGTATGTCACTCTCAACTGTTACTTCAACACACTTGTATGTCACTCTGTCAACTGTTACTTCTACACACTTGTATGTCACTCTCTCAACTGTTACTTCAACACACTTGTATGTCACTCTCTCAACTGTTACTTCTACACACTTGTATGTCACTCTCTCAACTGTTACTTCCACACACTTGTATGTCACTCTCTCAACTGTTACTTCAACACACTTGTATGTCACTCTGTCAACTGTTACTTCTACACACTTGTATGTCACTCTATCAACTGTTACTTCTACACACTTGTATGTCACTCTCTCAACTGTTGCTTCCACTCACTTGTATGTCACTCTCTCAACTGTTACTTCCACACACTTGTATGTCACTCTCAACTGTTACTTCCACACACTTGTATGTCACTCTCTCAACTGTTACTTCAACACACTTGTATGTCACTCTATCAACTGTTACTTCCACACACTTGTATGTCACTCTCTCAACTGTTACTTCCACACACTTGTATGTCACTCTCTCAACTGTTACTTCCACACACTTGTATGTCACTCTCTCAACTGTTACTTCTACACACTTGTATGTCACTCTATCAACTGTTACTTCCACACACTTGTATGTCACTCTCTCAACTGTTACTTCAACACACTTGTATGTCACTCTATCAACTGTTACTTCCACACACTTGTATGTCACTCTCTCAACTGTTACTTCCACACACTTGTATGTCACTCTCTCAACTGTTACTTCCACACACTTGTATGTCACTCTCTCAACTGTTACTTCTACACACTTGTATGTCACTCTATCAACTGTTACTTTTACACACTTGTATGTCACTCTCTCAACTGTTACTTCCACACACTTGTATGTCACTCTCTCAACTGTTACTTCCACACACTTGTATGTCACTCTCAACTGTTACTTCCACACATTTGTATGTCATGCTCTCGCAAATGTTACTTCCACACACTTGTATGTCACTCTCGACTGTTACTTCCACACACTTGTATGTCACCCTATCAACTGTTACTTCAACACACTTGTATGTCACCCTATCAACTGTTACTTCAACACACTTGTATGTCACTCTCTCAACTTTTACCTCAACATACACAACTTTATCTCTGGAATGTTTTATGCCATGACAATACTTTCTTCTAATCTCTCACTTGTTAGTGTGTTCCTCAAAGCACACGTGTAGGCATGTCAGGTTACTTTGGGTCAGGTTACTTTGGGTCAGGTTACTTTGGATCAGGTTACTTTCAGTCATGTTACTTTGGGTCAGGTTACTTTGGGTATTCCACAACACGCACATGTTAATGTGTGTGACATTGATTTTTATAAGTAATTGTGTCAATACATACAAGTAGGTGTGTCTTAACACATGCAAGTGTGTTTGAAGTGTCATGTGCATTCCACAAACTATGTATTTCTATTGTTTTTTCAGATAAATAGTTGTGTTTCATAAAATAATAAAAGGTGTGTAAGGTTTTAACTTGTGCGTTCCACAAAACACACCTGCTAGTAGGTTTGTTTGGTTCACTTGCATGTTCCACTGACCACCCTATTTGTACATTCATGTGTGTCAATGTGTACAATTCATGTGTGTCAATGTGTACAATTCATGTGTGTCAATGTGTACAATTTATGTGTCAGTGTGTACAATTTATATGTGTCAATGTGTACAATTCATGTGTGTGTGTGTGTGTGTGCGTGCGTGCGTGTGTGCGTGCGTACGTGCGCGCGTGCGCCAATGTGTACAATTCATGTGTGTGTCAGTGTGTACAATTCATGTGTGTCCAGTTAACACAAGATGTTGTACAGCTGGCTGATACTGATATTTGCATGCCTGTATAAAGTTGTACAAAACCAAATGAATAAAAAATGTCAGGTTAATTAATGTTCTGTAAACCGCGCCTACTCATGTGACTGGTGACACTGTGACAGAACGTGGAATTGACGACCGAGTCGCGTCAGGAGCCAACTCTGTGCAAGGTGCTAGACTGCGACACAATCACGCAGGCAAAGGAGAAGTCTCTGGACGCCATCTACAAGAATACTCCATTCTCCATCCGGCCGTCCATCTATGATGTCGAACTCGGTCAGTCCAACTAACTAGCTCCATCCTACTCTTTCCATGCTCTATATTATGTTTTACAAGAGCACACACTAAAGAAAGGTCCCATGTGTGTATATTTAAAAAAATATTTTAAGAATTCTAAGTTACAGAGTTATTTAAATATTTTTGAGGTGTTATTTAACATTTTATTTCATGAATTGCTTCTATTAAAGGAATTAATTGTCAGATCCAGAAACTCATCTGACTATCCTAATTATGAGCACGACCAAGCTTTGCCTTAGCAACTAAATTAGTTGGTAATTTAAATATAATATATTACATTACTAGGGCAGCGACATCTACAGCTACCAGATCAAACCTTTCCACTATTCTAGCTGAAACAACTTTGTTTGTTATGCAAAGACATGTTTAGACCAGAAATGCAACAAATAATACGACGGAATGTCTGACAGCGGGAGCCGTGTTTGTTAGCACGACGGACCTGGTTGCTAGACAAAACAGTCACGTAATGGATCTGACAATTCTCCACCATGATCTATTGTTAGAAATGTGTGTCTAATTATGTCATGGATAGTTTCTATTGAGGGAACTAATTCTACACCATGATCTATAATTTGAAATCTATATTTTGAGAGAATCCTTCACTGAGTATGGTCATTATGTGGTCAGAGTGGCGGTCGGGCCGGAGTGGACATCTGCCCTTGCAGGATGAGGACTGTACAACAGAGACGAAGCGTAAGATGAAGCGTGTCAACACATTAGCCCACTACCACATCCCCGACCACTCCCAGATGACACTCGTCCACAAACAGGACAACAACGAGGGCATCAGGAAGGTCCATGGTAAGTAGGGTGCGTTGGTCTCAAACTGGACCCTCGACCTAGGATTTTTAACAAGATTTGCCATCCAAGCCAAAGGCCCAGATGGCAAGTGGACAAGGAAGCCATTGGCTTATCGAGAGTCCATCAGTGTTCGTCTATGTGTAACCCGCCCTCCTGAGATATGTGTCCAACTTGTTTTTAAACATGTTCACGCTGCTAGCGGTTATACAATCCATAGATAATTTGTTCCATTCATTTACTGTCCTCTGTGAGAATGAGTACTTCCTGATATCCAATCTACACTGATCCTTTACTAACTTTACCTCATGTCCTCTAGTTCTGCTATCTTTCTTGAGAGAGAAAAACATATTTCTATCAATATTTTCATACCCATTCAATATCTTAAAAACTTCAATCTGATCTCCTCTTAACCTACTTGTCTCTAGATGTAACCAAGTCGAACCACTATTGGGTATTGACAGTGTTTAATGTGGAAAGCAAAAGCTTCCAGAGGAAATAGAGCAACTGAAACAAAGAGTTGCATACCAACATCACTACTACCGTAACATTACCATTATATAATAACAAGGAAAACAGTTGTAATCACAATGCAAAAGCAATGTCTTCTATCAATATAACAACATAATAAAGTAACGTGGCCATAAATAAAGATCATTTGTCAACACCTATTTACATCAATGTGACTTTGAATACATGACGAAATAAACTAGGTTCATATACTCCAATCTATATAGATATATATATATATAATACATATGAACACACAATCCTTTAACAGAGCCGTGTGATTACATTTGCCCTAAACCCGTGAAACCAGGTTGTACTTTGAGTAGCATATACATAGGCGATGACAACATAGCAATACATTCATAAACGTCCAAACAAAGCATTGAAAATACAGTGGGCTGTTTAGGGAGTACCAATATCATCAAACATCATCTGTAATCTATCGTAATGTAATCTGCTTTAATACATACAGTGTACATTATCTATTTTAAGCTGGTGCACATGTTTCATATATGTGATGCAAAGGCATAAAAAACTGCCATTGTTATAGATGTCTGTATTTATTAAACAAGCTTGTAGCAATATTCAGTGTTCTTCATGCTCAGTTCCTTAAATGACCAAGCACTGAATGATACTTCCAGCATCATGTTTTAATGTTAAAGCCACTTCAAGACTTCTATGTTAATATGTTATGTAATTTTATAAATCATAATTGTCAGCTGCATTAATTTATATTTAAGAGAAACTTTGCATATTTGAGTGAAGCTATGAGCTGACATCCTTAATTTAATGGTGTCCTTTGAGTGTACCGTTGACATGTGTGGCAGGTGATGAAACTACAATTACGTGTTTGGCGCCATCTAGTGGATGCTGATGACTGGCGATGTTAAAGGTTACTGGTGAATAGAATACAGTCAATATGTATATTGCTGAAGAACATAGATAAACCTTAGAGAACAGAAACTTGTAATATGTTTTACCCATTCCCTGACTGAGCTGTTTGCTTGCTGTAGGGCGATTAGAGATAACGTCGGGGTCAGCCCTGAATGCCATTGTGGAGGTGGAGGATGGAATCAAAGTGTGGCATCTGGTAAGACTTCATTCTGTGTCCAGCTGGCGTTAACCTTGCAACGACAAAGCTTATGTCTGACAAGGGAACCTTGCAGGCTTTGTGTTCCCCTTATCTCTTCCAACTCCCATCTTTGTTATTCACAACCCTGCTGAAAACCTGACATTGATTTGTGTGGAAAGCTCCTGGTTTTAAGTGTAGACATGTTAAGTGTAGACAGTGATGCTGAACTTTTCCAGAGTTTCATGTGGCTAAAAATGCAGCCAGTCAAAGATTCTGGATTAACTGGAACATGATAGCATGTATGGTTGCTTGTCCAAACTTTCCATGGCAACGGTGTATTTTATAATTATGCTTGTAGCAGTTGATCACCAGAGGTCAGGTCAGCTGCAGTTGTCCACATAGGATCACACAAAAATTTGGAATTTATTTACTAAAATAATAGTTTGATAGCTATATTAACCTTGCTTATGCAAACCAAAAGGTGCATAAAGTTAGGCAACTTGAGTATAAATGCAGGACACATTTAAGCAGTAGTACAGTGCACATTATTTGTTTGGTTTTGCTGGAGTTGACATCTGGTTTACCATTATCTTTTTATATTTCTTTATCTATTTTGCATTAACTTAGATATTAAAATGTTTTTATTTATTATCGAATATGCTAATTTACATAAGAAATTGTAATGTAACATTCATAAATAGAGATTTTGCTGTTGACAATTTTAAATACTGAGAAAGTTGTATAGGTGTACCCTGTGTTTCAGATGAAACACGACGATAATTCAAGTGCATCACATGGACCAAAAGTCATTTCAGAAATATTTCTGACTCGGTTACTGGCCACTAAGGTGAGGGTTTGTGTTTTCACTTGTAGATGACCTTGAATGTTTCAGGGCCTCCTCCAGGGGCTGTGTCAAAAATCAGAATAGTGATGGTGTTTTTATTTGTTACACCTGACGTTGACTGTTTGATCTACTTAACTTGTTTGATTGATTGAATGAGGCAAGAGACGCTTCTAATGGTTGACACAAAAAAACTTTTCCCTGTCTCTGTCTTTCACCCTCTCCCATTTACTCCCACTCCCATGTCATTCCCTCGCTCTCCCTCAGCCCACTGTCTGCTTCTTACCTTTGCCCATTCCTATATCCCCACCCTCTCCTCCTCGTCCTCCCCTCTGTCCCATGCTGTAGCTTTGGTACTGTCCCCAGGGCACACTGCAACAGTTCATCGATGACCTGTTCATGACAATCCTGCGAGCCGACTGCACGCTGCCACCGGCCGTCAAACACCTCTTTGACTTCCTTGACAGCGCCATCAAACGACACAACATCCTCGACCCAGAAGTCATTCACACATGGAAGAGCAACAGGTCTGTTGCTGTGGGCAATTAATTAATTACACTCCTTAAATGTAATTAATAGTTGTTGACTGTATGCTATGTTGTTGCAGTCAGTTGTAATTTGGTTTTAAACAATTAAATTTTCATCTGTTGTTTGTATGCAATGACATAAAGCTTTAGTTGTCACCGAACATGCGCAGTGGAGAATGGTAATGGGGAACCGCTAGGTTGGAGATAATTAAACTGGTGCAGAAGAAAATGGAGAAAATTAACTGACAACATGTTACAAACATCTATAGTTTATTTTAACGGTATAGAAAGCATAGATACACGTGAATCCGGCACATGGTGCTCACCTACTTATATTTCATGGATCAAAAGCTTTTCTGATTCATGTGTTGGGCCCCACTAAAGTGTTGGTGATTGGCGTGTGTTGGATGTCCAATGACGATTGTTGTATTTTAGTTGTCCAAAGATGCCTTATGTTATGTTTTTATGATTGGCATGTGTTGGGTGTCCAATGACGTATTGACGATTGGTGTCCAATGATATATTCATTATTAATGTTTTGGGGTCTGCAGTCTTCCACTGAGATTCTGGGTGAACATCATCAAGAACCCAGAGTTTGTGTTTGACATCCACAAGTCCAACATCGTTGACTCCTGTCTGTCTGTCATCGCACAGACATTCATGGACAGTTGCTCCACCGTTGAGCACAGACTGGGCAAGGTACATCTCTTTCTTTTTTGGCACGACGCCCTTTAATAAAGGACAGAATTCTTGTTTACTCTTCTGCCCGTGCAATATGCGTACGCAACTACTCTTAGATATGTCTTACATCATTTCTGTTCTGGTTACTGAGTTAACTAAGGTGACATTTGAAAATAGCTGGGAAGTAATGCTATTATTTTACTTGTGAGAAATTCCTGGAAACAGCCGAGGCATTTGATCTCTCTATGACAACGTCTCCATGAATTGTTTTGTCAGGTAATCGCTAACTTCTGAAACAGAAGATTCTTTAAGTTTTCCCCACAACTTAAAGAATCTCATTATACGTAGTGAAGCTAGTGTGGATAATAATTGTTGTTTCATGATTGTCATCAGGACAATCATAGTAATAAACATGCTGTTGCCTGTCTGTCATCAGGACTCTCCTTCCAACAAGCTGCTATTTGCCAAAGACATTCCACGGTACCGCCAATGGGTGTCGCAGTTCTACCGCAACATCCAGGAGATGCCCACAGTCACAGACCCAGAAATGAGTACAGCCATGATGGAGCTTTCCATGGTGAGTGGTACATCTGGAACACTCTCAGCCCACCACTACGAAATTGTAACTCCATATATGCTTTTAAAACATGTTATCTGAACAGTATTTTTTATTAAACAACAGTGACATGTGAGGCTGCGAACATTTGAACTGGACTGTTGAAGTATTTCTTTTAACATATCCAAAAGGTTTTACCTCAGTAGAGATATTCACCATATTTTCAAGATGGCTTCGTCAGTACTAACAACGTTCTGGTAGGATGATGTCATCATATACGTGAGAAAGTTCATAGTTCCCCTCATTTCTGTTGAACGCTACCTTTGTCTTACATATCCAAATGGTTTCTTTCATGTTTCTTATCTTTCTGTGGTGACTCCCTATCATCCACTTTTGCTCCATTATGGTATTTTAGATTACAACATGAAGTATCCTGTGAAATGTTCAATATTTTAACTGGGCTATTTTAGCTAACTTATTAATATTATATATTTTAACCATATATTTACAACATGAAGTATCCTGTGAAATGTTCAATATTTTAACTGGGCTATTTTATCTAACTTATTAATATTATATATTTTAACCATATATTTACAACATGAAGTATCCTGTGAAATGTTCAATATTTTAACTGGGCTATTTTAGCTAACTTATTAATATTATATATTTTAACCATATATTTACAACATGAAGTATCCTGTGAAATGTTCAAAATTTTAACTGGGCTATTTTAGCTAACTTATTATTATTATATATTTTAACCATATATTTACAACATGAAGTATCCTGTGAAATGTTCAATATTTTAACTGGGCTATTTTAGCTAACTTATTAATATTATATATTTTAACCATATATTTTTGAAATAGCTAAGCCCTACATTTTACTTGTTATTTGAATCATTTTTAAAGATATTTACTTCATTTTAAAGTATACTCTCATTTTGTTATTATTTATAATCTTAGGCAGTTCTATATTTACTTGTATAGTTATGTTTAAGCTCATTACCCGTAGGAAGATAAAATGTATATTTTATCAGGTTTGTCGTGAATAATTTTATTATTATTATTATAGTAGTAGTAGTTGTAGTAGTAGTAGTAGTAGTAGCAGTAGTAGTAGTAGTAGTAGTTGCTGTGACATTCTCCACCGACACTTCTCACAAACCAGGCAATTTTTTAATATTTAAACTGATTCCTTCCTGTCATTTAAATTAGAACGAGGGAATCTTTACCTTACTAAGAATAAATGTTTCCCTGTTATGATTTAGTGTATATAAGCACTCACTGTCGACCTTAGGTGGAGTTATATGTTAAGAACATGGTATGTCCTTATATAGTATGGCATCTATAAGACTGAAGATTACACTTCATCCCTGGCAGACCTGTTCATTGCAAAACCAACTCGACTTCTATTTGAAACATTTAGTGCATTCGCAGTTCTTTGAAACATTTAGCGCATGCGCAGTTCTATGAAATCAGTGTAACCGAGACTATAAATGATGTATTAAGGGAGTTTTGTAAATAAGGAAGACTAGGTTTGTAAATAAAGGCCAAAGTATGTTATATAAGTTGAGTTTGACACAAATTGTATGGCCATATCCTATTGGCAAGTATATGAATAGGCGAACGAATATTGCCAGAATACCGCACTCGTGATGTTGGGTTATCTAACAAACAGTATGGCATGTCCCATGAAATTAAGACGCTGTATGTTCAACAAGGTTTTCCTAGTAAACCACTAGTGTGACAATCTTAATTGTAGTTACTAATGGTTATGTTTTAGTAACTCTTATAGGTTCATTGGCTGAAAAACATTACTCATTTCCCTTTAAGTTTGCTGGTGTCAGAATCTTAAAACTTTGTGTTTCTTTCCTGTATTTCTTTGTTTCTGCCATTTCCAGAACAACCGGCTAGACTTCAATGTGTCCGTGGCCTTGAGGGAACTCTTCCAGTATGCCAAACAGTACAGTTATGAGGTAAATAAAATAACAATGCTTATATTTATTTAACATTTTTATACACTAAAACTAAATTGAATAAAATTCTGTTGTGTTAAAATTGTGTGACAAATACTCCAGTTGTATACGGCGGGTCAGCGCAGATATGTTGTCTTTGTAGTGACAGACCTGTTGAAATTTCCATCTTCATTGCAACGTCATATTTACTGTCGGCACTCTTTAAATGACACATAATATGGATTCCCTCAGAATGGTCTTTGCTAAATGCTAATATGTCAACACGTTGCAACAAGATACAGTAATCCGCTACGCCCCACCTTCCCCTAGTGAAGGTGACTGCTTCAGTAAGTGGCTATGCCCCACCTTCCCTTATTGAAGGTGTTCATGCTTCAGTAAGTGACTATGCCCCACCTTCCCCTATTGAAGGTGTTCATGCTTCAGTAAGTGGCTATGCCCCACCTTCCCCTATTGAAGGTGTTCATGCTTCAGTAAGTGGCTATGCCCCACCTTCCAATAATGAAGGTGTTCATGCTTCAGTAAGTGGCTATGCCCCACCTTCCCCTATTGAAGGTGTTCATGCTTCAGTAAGTGGCTATGCCCCACCTTCCCCTATTGAAGGTGATCATGCTTCAGTAAGTGGCTATGCCCCACCTTCCCCTATTGAAGGTGTTCATGCTTCAGTAAGTGGCTATGCCCCACCTTCCCCTATTGAAGGTGTTCATGCTTCAGTAAGTGGCTATGCCCCACCTTCCCCTATTGAAGGTGATCATGCTTCAGTAAGTGGCTATGCCCCACCTTCCCCTATTGAAGGTGATCATGCTTCAGTAAGTGGCTATGCCCCACCTTCCCCTATTGAAGGTGACTGCTTCAGTAAGTGGCTATGCCCCACCTTCCCCTATTGAAGGTGATCATACTTCAGTAAGTGGCTATGCCCTACCTTCCCCTATTGAAGGTGACTGCTTCAGTAAGTGGCTATGCCCCACCTTCCCCTATTGAAGGTGATCATGCTTCAGTAAGTGGCTATGCCCTACCTTTCCGTATTGAAGGTGATCATGCTTCAGTAAGTGGCTATGCCCTACCTTCCCGTATTGAAGGTGATCATGCTTCAGTAAGTGGCTATGCCCTACCTTCCCGTATTGAAGGTGATCATGCTTCAGTAAGTGGCTATGCCCTACCTTCCCCTATTGAAGGTGTTCATGCTTCAGTAAGTGGCTATGCCCCACCTTCCCCTACTGAAGGTGGAGATGATTATGTTTTCGTATGCAGCTATGTCCCATCCTCCCATATGGAAGGTGGAAGTGGTCATACTTCAGTAAGCAGCTATGTCCCACCCTCCCATATGGAAGGTGGAAGTGGTCATGCTTCAGTAAGCAGCTATGTCCCACCCTCCCATATGTATGGTGGAAGTGGTCATGCTTCAGTAAGCAGCTATGCCCAAACATCTCCTACTGCATAATTATTTATAAAATTGCTGATTCTTCAAAATGGAAACTCATGCTATGATATGATATCATGTCAAACAGTTGCATGGGAAGGTGTACTCCTACAAACATTTGGCAAATAGTTGCACATTTGAGATGATAACACTTGTTTGTTGTGCAGCTGTTGGAGGCGCTGGATGACGACTCTTCGGGCAAGAAACTCCGACTGGCTGCAAGATTCGAAGAAGTTCTCATCACCAGTGGCGAGCCACCAGACTACTGATCTCTGGTGATGAACAATTGAACCAGTGACCTCTGGTGGTGAACTACTGAACCACTGACATCTGGTGGTGAATTATTAAATCACTGAACTGCTGAACCACTGTCCTCTGGTGGTGAACTAATGAACGAGTGACCCCTGCTGGTGAAGTACAGACCTCTTTTGATGAACTACTGAACCACTGAACTCTGGTGGTGCAATAGACATTGCACTGGAACACTTGTTTTGGACACAGTGTCTGGGGAAAAGGGTTAGACTTGTGTTAAAAGGTGAGCATGCTAACACCACACAGTCTCTGGAAACAGCTGGGGACTGCCTTGTTTGTTCTTGTCGCATACCTCATGTTACTTACCATGTTCACGCGGTGTGTAAGTACAACCTGGAACTATACAGCCCCAGCGAGATGCCCTGGTGAGAGTTGCACCAGATGACCCCAGGGTCATAGGTCATCATGAACCCCTTAAACTCATTGACAGCCATGTGCTAGAGATGCACCAGGGGGACTCAGCCGCAGACATTCAGTGGACAGATTATTAGAGAGCGTCTTTCAGCCAGTGAAATGGCAAATCTGATGTTTACTTGACATTTCTATAATCGTTCATTCAATTGTGTATTCATAAGTTAATAATATCATCCAAGACCTCAATGGCAGACTGGCATTTCACCTTATGATGTGAGATGTTTACATATAGAGAAGCATCTCTAGAAGGCATTGATGTGATTGCTGTATTGTAGCTAACAATAGAATATCTATATATATTTTGAAAACAAAAATATTGCACTACGTTTCCTACAATTTGTTATGAGCAAAGTCTACAATTGTAGATGTAATTTGATTCTCTTCCTTCTGATGATATAATTAACACGGAATCACTGGTGCTATTTTATTATAGCTCTTGGTCGATCCACCGAGAAAAAAAGCCAATATAACTGTGTCCCAAGTTTCGACATCAAAACAATTCAAATTGTCTGCTATGATTTGTTTCCTACCTTCACATTGAAACCGTTATGTCAGACTACAACTGGTTACACCAGTTGTAGTCTAATATTGGTTAGTTGATGACAAACTTAAATTGCCTTCAACTGTATATGTGGCTTTGCAGACTAATGATATAAAATGTGTTCTGAGGTGCCAGTCACAAGTTGTGTAGAAAATAAACACTGCTAACGTAATAGCTGATGTCTATTGGATATTAAGCAGTTTTATACATTATTGTGCGGATATCATTGTCTCCCACAATTGCCAGCTTACTGTTCATGTGTTCCTTGTTTGTTTCTGGCTGATCGATGAATGAATGAATGAGTTTATTTCACATTGGATAATGGGTTCTTTTTGCCGGTAGACAAGGAAACAAAAGTTGTGATAATTTCCACATGATTATAGGCCATTAGTTTATTCGTAGTCAGCCATAATTTAAAATACTCCCTTGACAAGATCCAGACCGATAATATGTGAACTTACTTTTGAGGTTTCATAACATGACTTGTTATTACTTTCTCTCCAGCTCCATCTTCATTCGACATCCTGTTTTACCCCAGTCAGTTTGCTTGTCGGATAAACTCATTAATAGTCCCCACAATCAACTTGACAAAGAGTGTTGTCCATGACCAGTCCCTTACCTTATATTTATGTTTCCTATCAATATAATGTGTCTCTGAATATGACTCCAAATCTGCATTTAAAAAATGGTAGACGTGGTGCATTTGTAGTGTTCCAGTTAAAAAGGTCTGGCAAAGAAATTGTATTGTAAACTTTCTTGTTGAACATTTAAAACAAAATTATATTTGAGTAGTGTCATCACATCTCTACCCAGTTATAGAATGCTAGTATAAATTACTAGTTACTAGATAATTAATTTCTTCATTAAGTTGTATCTTTCTGCCACTCCTTGTCATCGCAACAAAACAAGTTACGAAACCATGGCAGAATGATGTGTTATTTAAGAAGTTTGTTTTGTTAAGTTGGTACAGATGTGTTGGCACGAACATGTACTGCCAATTGATATTTTAGAGTTTTACCTGAAGGTGAAAAACTTTTGTGTTCATAAGTATAGCAGTACATGATTGTTCTTTAAACTATGAAGGTGGGAAACCTGTCTCTAACCGGATTCACACTGATTGAGGGAGACAGATATGCAAGTTTATGATGTGGTGTTGGTGAATTATGGTTCCTTCAGGGATCGGAGCTAAACTGTCCTTGTTATTATGATGTTTAAACCTCTATTGTTATTTACCATTGTATATATCAGATGTTTCCACGTTGTGCTTCCTCCACGTTGTAACTTTGCAATAACTTAAGTTTCATAAATACTAGGTATTTGATTATTTGTGGAATTAAAAGTTACCAAAGAAAAGAAGCAACTGGATGGTATTTCTCCAGCAGTATCACAGTAACTACTGCAGATGTAAAATACCAGTATTGTAGTGTATCAAAATGTGTAGTTATTATAACGAACGTTGATTTATTTGCTTGCATGTACTTGTGTGGTTATACGAATGTATGTATAAATTTTACCATGAATGTATTATAATGGCCTTGTGAATTTATTACTAATGTATAGTTTCTATAATAAAGGTATTCAATTCATAGTAAGACATGGATTTGTTGATGACTTTCTCTTTCCTTTGACTTGTGTATTGTATGTAATAGACAAACAAACCATGGAAAGTAATTATTATAATGTGTTGACATCAACAGGTGAATAACTATGAATAACACCTCCCCACACCACTGAGCAAATCATATTTGAATATTTTAGATAATATTATATTCAAAGCACATTATCTGTTTGCCTGGCACTTTGGATTCCTTTAAGCATACACTCCAGAGGCAGGTGCAGAATTTAAACAAAGTTGGTGAAACATCTAAGACACACCAACAGCTAGTTATAGGTGAAATATTAACGTGTATATTTTGAACAAGTAAATTTTTTTTATTTTTGATAAAAAACAAAAGTAAAGTGAGAAGGTAACCCTGTCCTTGAATGGATAGATGATCCGGTTTCTTGGTTATTAATATTAAGCATAATTACCTCTCAAGAAACTTAGTGTTCGTTCTGTATATTTCAACTGCATCTTGCAGTCTTCTTCAGCAGACTGAAGATGAGACGTTGGCCAGGAGCTCCCACCAGTCCTACTCCAGCTCCTGAAGAAGACTGCGAGATGCAGTTGAAATATACAGAACGAATACTAGGTTTCTTAAGAGGTAATTATGCTTAATAAGGTAAACCCTGTGTTTGTAAATTGCCTGTGGAAGTTCTCCACCTCTGCGTTGAATAGTCAGGCAGCGGAATATTAATTTTACAGACTTCTAGGAAAGGTATCCACATAATCCATTTGTATGGACAGATTTTAAAACAATTGATGCAAGTTTAAGATTTCTCCATTTTGTTTACTTATGTATCCTCTTCATACCCTTGTTGGTGCATAAAACCACTTAGTAACTCGTGTGATTTCATGTAATATCTAGCTGTGTCCTCGGCCATCTTCCAAGAACTCCCTCCCAGTTGTTCTCTCCCTGCTTCCACAGTCCTTCTCCCTGTTGATTTTGGTCTTCCTTTTACCTTCAGGGCCCAGGTGTGTCTCAATCACTGTACCATTGCCTTGCAGTTGTTGGATGTGGTGTACATTGGAGCCTGCTGCGCACTGCTTAGTTTACGCAGCAATAGAAAACACATTATGGTTGTTAAATGGCAGTGCCCTTTAATGACATTTAGTAAAACAGCTGTAGGAATAACAATGGGCATTGCCGACGATTTAACTAGATATCAAAGGCAATTCCCCTTACATATTATGGATGATTCGTACATAGCAGTCGATTGGGATTGCCCATGATTAACTGGCTAAGTATAATAAATGTGCGCAGACACCACCCAAACAAACCCCATACCAAACAATGTGGGGCACAGACACCACCCAAACAAACCCCATACCAAACAATGTGGGGCGCAGACACCACCCAAACAAACCCCATACCAAACAATGTGGGGCGCAGACACCACCCAAACAAACCCCATACCAAACAATGTGGGGCACAGACACCACACAAACAAACCCCATACCAAACAATGTGGGGCACAGACACCACCCAAACAAACCACTTACCAAACAATGTGGGGCACAGACACCACCCAAACAAACCCCATACCAAACAATGTGGGGCACAGACACCACACAAACAAACCCCATACCAAACAATGTGGGGCACAGACACCACACAAACAAACCCCATACCAAACAATGTGGGGCGCAGACACCACCCAAACAAACCCCATACCAAACAATGTGGGGCGCAGACACCACCCAAACAAACCCCATACCAAACAATGTGGGGCACAGACACCACCCAAACAAACCCCATACCAAACAATGTGGGGTGCAGACACCACCCAAACAAACCCCATACCAAACAATGTGGGGTGCAGATACCACTCAAACAAACCCCATACCAAACAATGTGGGGCGCAGACACCACACAAACAAACCCCATACCAAACAAACCCCATACCAAACAAACCCCATACCAAACAATGTGGGGCGCAGACACCACTCAAACAAACCCCATACCAAACAAACCCCATACCAAACAATGTGGGGTGCAGACACCACTCAAACAAACCCCATACCAAACAATGTGGGGCGCAGACACCACACAAACAAACCCCATACCAAACAAACCCCATACCAAACAAACCCCATACCAAACAAACCCCATACCAAACAAACCCCATACCAAACAATGTGGGGTGCAGACACCACTCAAACAAACCCCATACCAAACAAACCCCATACCAAACAAACCCCATACCAAACAATGTGGGGTGCAGACACCACTCAAACAAACCCCATACCAAACAAACCCCATACCAAACAAACCCCATACCAAACAATGTGGGGTGCAGACACCACTCAAACAAACCCCATACCAAACAATGTGGGGCGCAGACACCATACAAACAAACCCCATACCAAACAAAACCCATACCAAACAATGTGGAGAGTGCCAGGTGAATCACTGGAAGAAGCACGAGAAGGCTTGTGACTTAATGACAACGACTGTACAGCAAGACAACCAACCTGCCACCTAGTCGCAACGGCTGTACACAACCAACCTGCCACTTAGTGGCAACGGCTGTACAGCAAGACAACCAACCTGCCACCTAGTGGCAATGGCTGTACAGCAAGACAACCACTCTGCCATCTAGTGGCAATGGCTGTACAGCAAGACAGCCAACCTGCCACCTAGTGGCAACGGCTGTACAGCAAGACAACCACTCTGCCATCTAGTGACAACGTCTGTACAGCAAGACAACCACTCTGCCATCTAGTGGCAATGGGCATACCGCAGGACAACCTGCAACCTATTTACTCCAGGAAGATATGAGGCAACATTCTGGGGTGACAAGTTGCTCCTCCGGGAAGAAGTCACAACACTCCAGGGTGACAAGTTACTCCAGGAAGACATGTCACAACATTCTGGGGTGATAGTTACTCCATGAAGGCATGTCACAACATTCCATTGTGACAAGTTACTCCTGGAAGGCATGTCACAACATTCTGGGGTGACAAATTACTCCAGGAAGACGTCACAACATTCCATTAGTGACAAGTTACTCCAGGAAGACATGTCACGACATTCCGGGCTTTGAGTGATCTAATTTACTGAACACATCATTATAACTGACATGTGCACCAAATGTGACTAAAGGATACTATATAATAAAATAAAACATTCCATATTAACTTGAGACGGCATATTTGTTATGGATCTACAGTGGAAAGTCAAATACAGCTGTACAGTTTCTAAAAATGGTCTCTTCTATTGTGTTGTAGATTCACAGTGTGCTTAAAATTAGTTCTGTATACCTCAGCTCATCAAATTTTTTTAAACAATGTCTACAAGTATTTGGCCATGTGTAGGTATGTGTCAGCAGCGTACATTCATGTGTGAGTTTGTGGTCAGACCTCTAACCAGTGCACCAAGATCCTTATCTTCAGTGTACAGTTGGACACAGGGTTTGTCGTCATGAAACTGAAAACATTTGGATATTTTACAAATGGCAGCTGTGTCGTGGAATTTGATTACTTTGCCGATGACGTGAAGAATAGTTGTCGCTGTTTCTACTATTAGTTGTTGTGATGTTTCTAAGAAGTAGAACAAAGTTGATAGGTAGATATGCTTGATGTAGTACTTCCTGAACAGCTGTTCACAGCTAAACAGGGATTGCTGAGGTGTGTGATGTCAATGGCGAGTAAGAAGTAGAATAAATGGCAAAAGGATGTCCAAAATAATAAATGAATAAAAACAAAGTATATACTATATACAGAAACTTGTCAGTTTTACAGGATGAGAACGCTGTGCAATGGTTGCATGGTTTGCACGGCGACACACAGGAAGGCTGGTAGTGACGGGGTGATGTGTGGAACAGCAGATGCTGGAAGTCTGTTCCATATGGATACGGTCCTAGGATAAAATGCATATCTGTACACATTGATGGCCGGAGTGACTGTGTTTAAGTAGGTTGATGGATAACCTTGGTTTTTCTTATGTTGATGGAAAGTCCTAGACTTTGGTAGGCTTCCGTAAAGAGGTCTAGGCTAGGTTGAATAGCCTCCCATCAAGTCGGTAGTCCAGTTCAATGCCACGGGGAAGTCGGTCACGACAAAAAAAAGGATGGCGCATAGGTAGACAGTGAAAAGGTTCGGTGCTACAACGCATCCTTGCTTGACTCCTGTTGAGGAGGTGAGGAGCCCGACTAACAGTGATCCAGCCACAACAACACAAGAAGACATACTGTCCCAGCAGTCGTGAAGGTGGTCGATGGCTGCAGCAGGAGGTCAGCCCCTGGTCATCGTGGCTCATCATGCCACCGGGGTACGGATGTCTTCTTGTCGAGTTTGTGCCGACGCCGCTGGAGCCCCGACTTCCTCACACTAAACACCATCATGCTCAGGCTTCTGCCAACAGCCCACCATCAAAGACCTACGGCGATAGACGAGTGGCAGCGGGGACAGGACCGTGAAATCTGGAAGTCCCTAGTCACGGATCTGCACGTAGGCGGCGGGTGTGTAATGGTCATCTAGCACTCGGGCTGGGCCAGGTGTGCTTTTCAGCAGCTGCACCTGCGTCATAGCTGCCCTATTCAGGATCCCCTGACTGGTCAGCAACTAATCGTGGTGTGACAAGCGGAAACATTTGGTGACATAGTTACGACATGTACCGTGGGCTTTTCAGTCAGTTTAGGTATTTGTTTTTACTTGCTGACCAGTCACTCTGGTTTACATCTGGCAAATTGAAGTCACATCTGGTTATCAGATTTGGTTGTTGGCATAGATTTTTGTTGACCGTCTTGGCTACTGATGAAATTAAAGCATCTAACAACTGGGTTTTGTTACCAGGTGGTCTATAGTAACTGGCAAGATATAATGGTTTTGTGTTGGAAAATTGCATGCTTGCCCAAATAATGGCTCCATTTTCAGTGAATTGAGGCTTGTCTGATGTAATAAGGGTTCTTTGCGGTATACTGTATAGTTATCTGGAAAAACTTCATATGCAGCCATATTGTTATCTTAGATTCACAACCCAGTATGATTTCTGGTTGGTGTTGATCAATTGTTGCCCGGAACGCTGCTTGTTTGGTGGTGCTTTTGATACTATGTATCGCAGTTTATGATCATTGCCTTTAGACCATGTTTCCTGCTTTTCATGGTAGGCATTATGTGACTACTACAGTGGTTGTACTACAGTGGTTGTACTACAGTGGTTGTACTACAGTGGTTGTACGTTTAGTTGGAGTCGACATTTTAGGATGCACGTTTTTTGCATCATCATTGGTATAGATGTTAGAGAGCAGAGAAAATGGGTTTGTAGCATCGACTGTTTGGGATTGTGCTATTGACAAGTCAAAATTTGGGAAAGAGAAGAGAAACTGGATATTTTTTCATGGCATTTCATGTGGTACCAGAGTTCACATTTGTTGCACAAGACTGCTCTTTCATCCTCTCTTGCCCATCTTTGTACACTCCACAAGGATACAGAGATTTTGTACAGCTGTGGGGACTAGCTGGTCCTGGGTTTGTTTCAATTTGACTCCACTTTCAATTTCAAGATTTGGGGGAGAATCAAGATTTCTGTCTAGAGATTATAAAATGGGCTAAACTCCACTTGTCTATGCTTTTACTGTTGTTGACAGTCATGAAATAGTTGGTCCTTCCACCAGTGTTAGAACTAGGGCCAGAACGATACTGGTGCACCGGTATATCATGATACACACAAGGTTCGGTACACAATATCCGTATCGCGGTACACTATGATATGCTATAGGGGTAGACAAAACATTATTCCCATCACCTTTGTGAAGCAATAAACGTGAACTACACCTGCCTGTGTATTGATAAAATAGTGAAATATAACATGTAGTAACATTCCAACATGTATATCTAACTATGATCTATATAAAATCTTTACACTATTATTTTTTCAATGCACATGCAATTTGAACCTCATGTGAGTGACAACTTGACGCCTGCTGTAGCGTCGTCTTGTCCATGTGATAAATAAACGTGTGTTTTACTGTTGTTGTATCATTCTAGTCAGTCTTGTTCGTATTGCGATATGTATCGTATCATGACCTCTGTATCCCGATGTGTCCTAACGTGAATTATTGTATCATTCTGGCCCTAGTTAGAACTTCACTTTCTTCACTTCACTTTCCCATAACCCGTAAGGATCGTTGGGGCACCATTGATGACTTTCTAACCAGCTCTCTCCACGTTTCCCTGTTCTTGACAGCCCTCTGGGAGTCAGCGAACTCCATTCCTGTCCACTCTTTGATGTTGTCTTCCCACCTCTTCTTCTGTCTACCTCTTCGTCTCCCCCCTCTTACAGTACCTTGCAATATAGTCTTTGCAAGGCCAGATGATCGTGATACATGACCGTACCACTTCAATTTACGCTTCTTAACTGTTGTAAGAAGGTCATCATATGGTCCGATGGCTTCTTTGATCTTGTTGCGGACAGCTTCGTTAGTAACATGGTCTTTGTATGATATGCGCAAGATCTTCCGAAAGCATCTCATTTCCATGGCTTGTATCCTCTTCTGTAGATCTGCTGAGAGGGTCCATGTTTCACAAGCGTACAGAAAGATGGACATGACAAGGGAGCGCATCAGCCTTATCTTCGAACTGACCGTGATGTTTCTGTCGTTCCATAAGGGTTTCAACCTTGTTAGTGCTGCTGTTGTCTGTGCAATCCTGGCAAGTATCTCCGGTTTGGAACCCTCATCTGTGATAATTGATCCCAAGTACCTGAAGCTTGTTACTGTCTGAAGTCTCTGTCCATTAACTTTGACCTCTGTGCTGATGCCTTGTGTGTTGTTCGTCATCAGTTTGGTCTTTTCGGCACTGATCTCCATGCCATATGATGTTGATGTTTTTTCAAGGCGCTCCACTAAATTGACTAGTTCTTGTTCATCTCCTGCTAAGCCGTCGATGTCGTCAGCAAAACGAAGGTTGGTGATTGTCCTGCCTCCAATGCTGACAGTACCTTGATGGTTTTCTAAAGCATCAGTCATGATCCTTTCCAGAAAAATGTTGAAGAGCGTTGGTGATAGTAGGCATCCTTGTCGAACTCCGACTGTTGTTCGAAACCAGTCTCCTATGCTGCTGTTGAAGATTACTGCACTGGTGGCATTGTCATATAGGTGTTCAATGGTTCGGACAAGCTTGGAGCCAATGTTGTACTTCCTCATGGTTGCCCATAGGGCCGCATGCCATACTTTATCAAAGGCCTTCTTAAAATCTATAAAGACATGATACAGGCTTTGCTGATGTTGAAGGTGTTTCTCGCAAAGGATTCTAAGGTTGAAGATCTGTTCACTGGTGCTCCGTCCTGCTCGAAAACCCGCTTGTTCTTCAGCGATAATCTCTTCTGCCTGGGGTTTGAGTCTGTTGAGTAGTATCTTCAACATGACTTTGCTCGGGTGGCTGATGAGGCTGATTGTTCTGTAATTTTGGCACATCTGTAGGTTGCCTTTCTTGGGAAGTGTTATGATCAGTGACTGAGTCCATGGGGTGGGCCATTCTCCTGTCTGCCAGATCTTGTTGCAGATTGTTGTAAGTGTGGTAATCAAGGCTTCTCCCCCAGCTTGAACCAGTTCTGCTGGTATGTTATCAATTCCAGCTGACTTTCCTTTTTTCAGAGACTTTACTGCAGCCTCCACTTCCTCACGAAGAATGGGGTAGTCGTCCTCTTCAGTAGTCTGTGTACAATTTAGTACTACTGGGTCTCCGTTGGTGTTGTGGCTGTACAATTCTGAGCAGTATTCTGTCCATCGATTGAGGATCTGCTGTTCTTCTGTCAGGCATTTCCCTGATTTGTCTTGGATAGTGGTAGTTATCCCTTTCTTCACTGATGTCAGGTCTTTCACTATTTGATAAGCCTTCTTGCTGTTGTTCTTGCTCAAGCTGTCTTCAATTTCACAGCATTGTTCTGCTATCCAGTTATCTTTTGCTCTTCTCATATCTTGTTTAATCTTCTTGTTGACTTCTCTGTATTTTGCTGTACCTTCAGGATCACATTTTCTCCTTTTCAATTCCCTTCTTTTGTCACAAAGATTTAGGATGTCTGTTGTGACCCATGGTTTCTTTGTCCGACGGTGTTTTCCAAGGATCTCGTGGGCTGTGTCGGTCACTATTTTGTTGAAGGTGCTGGTCAGCAAGTTCACGTCGGTATATTTGTCATCCAGTATGATAAGTGGTGCAAATTTCCCACCTATTATTGCTTTGAATGCTTCTGCTACATCAGGATCCTTAAGTTTCTCGATGTCAAATTTGATTCTTGTTGGCTTTGGTTTGCTGATCCTCTTCAGGCGAATGTGGAAGGATGTCATCAGCAAGTCGTGATCACTTCCGATATCTGCTCCTGGAAAGCTTCGTGTCCTGGCAATGTTCACTCCTGTGTGAAAGCGCCGTTTCACCAAGATGTAGTCGATCTGATTGTGATGTTTTCCATCTGGGCTGTGCCAGGTCCATCTTCTAGATGTTTTGTGTGGGCCAAATGTGTTAGCCAGCATCAGCTCATTGTACATTGCAAATTCGAGGAGCCTGTGACCTCTCTCATTTGTTTCCGTGTTGCAGAAAGGTCCGCAAGTGTCTTGCCAGTTGTTCTGCGCATCCTTTCCCACTTTTGCATTCCAGTCTCCTAGTACAATAAGATTGTCTTTCTTTGGCGTTTCCTCTATGACTTCTTGCAGCTGGCCATAGAAATCTTCCACCTCACTGTCGTCATAATCAGACGTTGGGGCATAAACTTGTATGACTGTCATGTTGAAGGGAGTTGCCTTCAGGCGGATGGTGATGAGCCTGCTGGAGATAGGGCGACAACCCATGACAGTGTTCAAGATGTCTTTGTGAACAAGAAACCCAACGCCTTGTTCGTGTTTGTCCTTCTTGCCACTGAAGTAGACCTTGTGTCCTTCTTCGGTCGATGTTTCACCAAAGCTTTTCCATCGCATCTCGGCGAGTCCAAGCAGGTTCCATCTGTATCTCTCCATCTCATGTGTGAGTTCTTTCAGTTTTCCTGCAGCTCTCAATGTCCTGACATTCCATGTGCCGATGGTGATGTCGTTTCTTCCACGTATCTTTTTGGTAGGGGCACCAGTAGCATACTTAACACCCCCGTCCTGATGTACGGCGGGAGGCGCGGTCATTTTTGACCCGGGCTGCGACCGATCCGGTATGTGATTCAAACTGGTTTTCATGATCATGGTGTGTCTAGGGAACTACGAGAGACAAAATCCAGAATTGAATGCAGGATGGGGCATTCTGATGGGGGCACTTTGTCACCTCTATGTAATGTATCTCTCTTGTATGGAGAGGTGAGCAAAGCAAAGATCACAAGTAGCATTAACAAAATAAAGAGTTGGTGTGGAAGTCATGTTGAGACTTAGTTAGATGTTTGAGGTGATACGCCCTAAAGATAAATTGTTCTCACTGTTCTGAGAGTTTTGTAACTTGCTTATGAAGACAACAATAGCAGTATATGATAGTTTAGAAGTGAATGTGCAAGGTTGTGGGACAGTGCGAACACAGACAAAGAGATAATAAGGTCTATGGATGTGTTATTCTGCGGTCCAGGACCAACTAAGGTAGTATAACAGTGGCATTGGCAACATGAAGGATGGAAGCTTCAAAAGCGAATTTGTTACATCTGAACAAGTTTAAATTTATGTACTAATTGAATTTATAGTTTTAAGTTATAGAAAAGTCATAGACATTGCACTTTCAGTCCATGATTGCGCCAAAGGTAATGCTATAGCATCACATGTAAACATTATATGCAAAGCCATTCTCCCATGTTTTATTACACAATCTTCCAGAGTCCAATGCCTCGTACTCCTGTAAATGCTTCGAACTCAACACTGTACAGAGTCCAATGCCTCGTACTCCTGTAAGTGCTTCGAACTCAACACTGTACAGAGTCCAATGCCTCGTACTCCTGTAAGTGCTTCAAACTCAACACAGTACAGAGTTCAATGCCTCGTACTCATGTAAGTGCTTCGAACTCAACACTGTACAGAGTTCAATGCCTCGTACTCCTGTAAGTGCTTCGAACTCAACACTGTACAGAGTCCAATGCCTCGTACTCCTGTAAGTTCTTCGAACTCAACACAGTACAGAGTCCAATGCCTCGTACTCCTGTAAGTGCTTCGAACTCAACACTGTACAGAGTTCAATGCCTCGTACTCCTGTAAGTGCTTCGAACTCAACACTGTACAGAGTCCAATGCCTCGTACTCCTGTAAGTGCTTCGAACTCAACACTGTACAGAGTCCAATGCCTCGTACTCCTGTAAGTGCTTCGAACTCAACACTGTACAGAGTCCAATGCCTCGTACTCCTGTAAGTGCTTCGAACTCAACACTGTACAGAGTCCAATGCCTCGTACTCCTGTAAGTGCTTCGAACTCAACACTGTACAGAGTTCAATGCCTCGTACTCCTGTAAGTGCTTTGAACTCAACACTGTACAGAGTTCAATGCCTCGTACTCCTGTAAGTGCTTTGAACTCAACACTGTACAGAGTTCAATGCCTCGTACTCCTGTAAGTGCTTCGAACTCAACACTGTACAGAGTCCAATGCCTCGTACTCCTGTAAGTGCTTTGAACTCAATACTGTACAGAGTCCAATGCCTCGTACTCCTGTAAGTGCTTCGAACTCAACACTGTACAGAGTTCAATGCCTCGTACTCCTGTAAGTGCTTCGAACTCAACACTGTACAGAGTTCAATGCCTCGTACTCCTGTAAGTGCTTCGAACTCAACACTGTACAGAGTCCAATGCCTCGTACTCCTGTAAGTGCTTTGAACTCAACACTGTACAGAGTCCAATGCCTCGTACTCCTGTAAGTGCTTTGAACTCAACACTGTACAGAGTCCAATGCCTCGTACTCCTGTAAGTGCTTCGAACTCAACACTGTACAGAGTTCAATGCCTCGTACTCCTGCAAGTGCTTTGAACTCAACACTGTACAGAGTCCAATGCCTCGTACTCCTGTAAGTGCTTCGAACTCAACACTGTACAGAGTGTTCTATCACATCGTTTGTGTGTGCAGCCTTTGGCTAATCACATTTAAGACCTTTTTAAGACTAACACTTTGAACATTCAAAACCTTTTTCAATGACACATTCAATACAAAATAACAAACACCTCTTAGGCGCCATTTATTTATTTGGTGATCAAGCTGTATCATTTTATGAAAGAAGCATATGGCTCAACACTACTTGCAGTCCATTCCATCTTAGTCGAATTATAGCCTAGAGCCTGGACCTGGTTTGGTGAAATCAATTTAAGGCACTTTTCAAAACATTACGAACATAAGAACCAATTTAAGACTCCACGCACACTTACACGCACCATATGTCACTTCTCCAGAAATCACCATCAATCATTTAATATCATTGTAGCATTGTAGACAATAATGTCAGCCAAACAGTTTGACAGATTCTCTCCTCAGCATTGTACATCAAAACAAAGTCTTGTTTGTGTACAAGCTGAACCAGCGGCATCTAACAAACTTTGTACACAAGCAAATAAACTTTGTACACAAGCAAATAAACTTTGTACCTAAGCAAATAAATATAAAACACTATTTCCAATATACATGTGATTCAGTATCAGAACCTAAATAACACTGCTAAAGTAACGTGTAACAGTGGTCTAAGGAGACATCCAATGCTTTGTGGCTCACATTCATTCATTCATTCATGCTTCTGTGTTGCTTTACTGAGTCTAGCTGTAGAAACTAAGGAGCCACTCATTCAATATATGCTTCAGCTTCCCTGTAATTAATAGTGATCCTATTCTAATTAACTGCGCCATATAATATTTAACATATGTTGCCCCAGAATATAAACTTGTAGTATATGATGCCAATTTAAGTACATTCCTTCGCACAAAGTCTGGGGTTCCTGATGTCTACACAAACCCATCCTCAGTGGCCCCCTGGTGGGAGTAGTACACACTACCCCTGGCAGATCGACCTGTTGAAATGTGGATTTGTCGGTTTATCCTGGATGACCACTGAATTATTCGTACCGTTTGGTCGGTGTGTTTCAGGGAACCAGATGCACCCGTGCCCAAACTTCAAAGAGCATTTCCAGGAAATGCCCATCATTACCCGTCCGACCAGTAATGGCGGGTCCACAACCAATAGAAGTTAAGTTCCTGTACGCTGTCCTCGTAAATTCGACCTCACAATCTAATTGGTTAACACAGCAACTGAAAAATCAGTGTTTCAATAGGTCGATCTACCACGATGTAGTCGGAAGTCCGAGGAGGCAAGGACGCACAGAACTTACGGTTAATACAAACAACAAAACAAAGGCTATCTACGTGAAGCACCACTGGTGGTAAATCCCACTGTATCTGTGTGTCTATTAACTACACCCAATGCTAAAATCACATGGCTAACTAAATATATAAACAACTTTCAGAAATTAGAAACGCACATAGTAATGATCTTTTAGCCTACATAAAAATAACAATGCCATGCTATGGTATTCATCTCTGTCTTGTATGAAGGCAATTTTACATTTGGTCTGGGACACAAATTGTACAACTTCAAAGCTCTTACTGCATTCAAATTAACTGGCTATAAACTAAATTTCTTGAATACCCACTCAAAAAACCTCAACTCACTCACTCACTCACTCACTCACTCACTCACTCACTCACTCACTGAAAAAAATTTAACAATTCACTTTTCACAGAGTATATGCGATGCCAGGTACAACAATAATACTACTGATCAGGTTATCAAACTCACAAATATCTCTAACATAAATGTATTTGTAAATCACAGTCTTCTATACAATTAATTTTTCTGCGCATTGAAAATACCCTCAGGGTCATCAGATCTCCAACCAGGATGTTTCTCGTACAATAATCTTGCATCGAGTGACTTACGTGGCCCAATTTTGCCAAGGGTCAGCTTTAGCTCTGCAGGTGGTGCCACTGCATATGGAGAGTTTGACAAGCCGTTTATTCATCTCCACAAGAATATGTGGACTGATTGTTTTTGCGATGTTTTTCAGTTGGTAAGGGTCTTTATCAAGATCGTATACTTCAACGAATTCCTGTGAAAGAAATAAGAATTTATTAAATAACAAAACTATCCCCGTAATTATAATAGTAACAAATCTGATAAACATCCACAATTTCACAGTACACAAGGTCAAACTTGGAGAGTCATTTTCATAAGATTTTTACAAAATTGCTATCCAAAGCAAAACACCCAGAAGGCAAGTGGACAAGGAAGCCATTGGCTTATCGAAAGCTCAACATTTTTTTTATTTATGTGTAACCTGCCTCTGTGAGATATTTGTCAATTTTGTTTTTAAACATATTCACGCTGCTAGCATCAACACAATCTGTAGATAATCTGTTCCACTCATTTATCATCCTCTGTGAGAACGAGTACTTTCTGATATCCAATCTATACTGATCCTTCAGTAACGTTACTTTGTGTCTTCTAGTTCTACTATCTTTCTTAAATGAGAAAAAATATTTCTATCAATATCTTCATACCCATTCAATATCTTAAAAACTTAAATTTGCTCACCTCTTGACCTCTTTGTCTCTAAGGTTGTTAAACCACATTCTTTTAAGTGTTTTTCATAACTAAGATCTCAGTTCTGGAATAATTTTAGTTGATCTCCTCTTTATTAATTTTAGTGTATGTATATCCTTCTTATGATATGGTCCCCAAGCTTGTGTACAAGTCCTAACACTAAGTTTGTGGTCCCCAAGCTTGTGGACAAGTCCTCACACTAAGTTTGTGGTCCCCAAGCTTGTGGACAAGTCCTCACACTAAGTTTGTGCGCACACTAACCTCGTGATCTGCAAACTCACAGTACATGAGGTTGTATGACTTGGAGAGAGTGCGCACACTTACCTCGTGATCTGCAAACTCACAGTACATGAGGTTGTTTGACTTGGAGAGCTTCCTCACACATGTGTAAGTATTGTTGAACGAATCCTCACAAACGCAGTCAGGGAAACAGTTCTAGAAGAGCAATGATAATGCAAAAATTATGATCAAAATTATCAAATTATCTTTCTTATTTTATGTCATTTTCTCTACATACAAAAATACAAGATGTCTATCTCAACCTGTTCTCACAATTAAATTCAGTGCACTGTGCTATTAAAAATTGCAAAAGACAATGCCACAAATACAAGTGTACTTTGAACTAAGATTTAATCGATTCAGAAATGATACAAGAAATACTTGGAAAACTATTAATGAATTTCTTTCAAAAATTTTTACAAATCAGAGACTGCCATCTTTTTTTTACAGAAAATCGTACAAAAATAACTGATAAATACTTTCAGAAATAAACATAAATTTGCAATGAAAGTTCTCAAATATAACTTGCCACATATTATAAATAACACCCCTGAAATAGTAAAAGACAAAATACGCATAACTTACGAGGTTCCTCATTTTATGTAAAAACATTTTTGTTACACAAATACAATGATGTATGCACGCTATCAAATTGCTACATGTGTCAACAAAACAAATAAATACTATATAGTTGACACACATGTTTCAAACGATTAGTACATGAACACACAGACATTCTTACACACAACACATACTCCCAGATAACAAACATATGAGGCAAACACCTTGTAAGGACCAAATAAATCGTTACTTACATAGTGTGGCTCCAATGACAGCGACAATTGTATAAATTTCATTTCATTCATTAATAGGAGTCACCGACCCTGATTGAATTAATTATGTGATTACGTTTTATTGTAGAGCTTACTATATAGGTGTACATGCTTTGTATGTGTTTATAAGTGTATGTGTACATAATTATATACATATATGTATGCCTGTATATGTACAAGTTCAAAATTATATAAAGATCAACAACAAATACCGTACTAGTACCAAATAAACTTTAAAAATGTTCTGTTCTGCTTCACCCATGCCCATCAAAGTGTGCCCACATCAGTCAAGTGTCTGCTACCCTCCCACAGAACTTACTCAGGCAAAGTTGGAATTATGGCAGGACACTTTGGTGTTGACTGAAATCATAATTTTAAACAGCCTCACATGTTTAATATCATTTCTTGCGAAATATCATGTCCTGATTCCTTAATCAGAAACCTTTGTTTGCCTAACAGTTCTGGAATTTGGTAAATTAGGTGCATTTATGTTAATAAAATACAGCAAGTTGAACACTTATTTTATAGAATTGCCAAATAAATATGTTAAATATCACATTATCATATATATATATATATATATATATATATATATATATATATATATATATATATATATATATATTATGGTAAACTTTGCATAATACATTTACATATTTTTTAGAAATGTGCAACTTTCAAATGTGCCATCATACAAAAAATACCAAAAATAATTATATAAAATAAAAATATAAATTGTAAATCTTACCGACAACCCTTGATGGTTGAATTGGGCACATCCTGGGTTGATCTCCTTATATTCCCCCTTATGTTCTACCAGGAAATCTTCCCTCCATGGCGGATCACTGGATGAGGCGTTGGTAAGGAGAGCCAGGAAGGACCGGCCATCCATGGCTGCTGTCATGTCAGCCACTGACTGCCCGGTCATTTCTAGGAAGGTGGGAGCAAGATCTATGTTCAGAATAATTTCCTGGAATCATAAACATTACATTTTTATTTTACATTCATTGTCGTGAAATTAGACATTTTAAGTATCACTTGAAATTATATCAAAGTTTTTGTTTCGGTGTTATCATAGGACTTTCAATGGCAGGACTTTAGAGAATATATGTAACTAAGCTGATAAGTGAAGCTGTAAATTATGAATGAAGCTGTAAATTAAAGATATTGCCCTTAAATGCAAAGAAGATAGTTTGCACATTTGTAAACTGTCCAATATATACCATACCACATGCCCATAATTAGCAATCAAGTTTCAAGTTATTAATAAATAATTTAAAATGAAGCAAATCCAATAGAGCACAAATATTGACTGACCTTCCTGATGCGCCCGGCTGAGATACCAGGCCCAGCCACCATCAACGGCACACGCACGTCAAACTCATACAGCTGACGCTTGTCGTTCGGCAGTGACATCTGACCTGGGGCATAAAGAACACAGTGAGGAAGCAGGCAAACAGACCTCCCAGACTCACTGCCCCCCAGGCCCAAATTAACCCCCAAGCCCAAAGATGCCCCCCCAGCCCCATGTTCCCCCAGCACAGTCCTGGCCCACAATCCATACAGTTCACTGATTTATTATCTGTGCATAACAAAATGCTAAACTATACATACGAGTACAGTACAGTACATAATGTAATAAAGTTACACTTTCAAAGTACAGTTTCAAGTACTATACAGACTATCAAAGTCAAGTACAGAGCATATTGTAAAACTTCACTTTCAAGTAAGTACATATTGCAAAACTGCACTAATGCCAAAAAAAGTCACTTATGACTACTTTAAACTAGAGCACAGTATTTATGACTACTTTAAGTAAAACCACACCAAACTAGACCACATTACTTATGACTACTTTAAGTCAAACCTCACCAAACTAGACCACATTACTTATGACTACTTTAAGTCAAACTACAGCAAACTAGAGCACATTACACTTACTATTAACATAATCCAAAACTACACTCCCAAAAATAAAATTCTACCCCCTGAAATGCCATGTATTTTCTAAAATAATATTTATATTACATAGCAGTGGAATGGGCAAAGACAAAATACATGAACAGAGGCGGAAGAGTGCAGCACTGCAACAGATGAAATGGCATCAAGGACAATCCTGGTCAAAGAGCACTGCCTGTCTAAGGGAAGACGAGGGACTGGAGCGGGTAGAGCTGTAAACAGCAATGAGTCAGATGGTTGGAGCCAGTTTGACCCCTGTGGCCGACATGAACACTCCGAAGTCCCATATTATAAAAAAGGACTTTGAAATTATTTGTATAAAAATTTGTAGGATATTTATATGAACTGTGCGGTCTGAGAAAGTATGAGTGGTATACTTACTCAGTACAAGCAGGAATATGTATAGTTTTGTATACAGTGAATACCACAACATTAAAAAGCATCGTACCCAGCAACATGATTAATGTGGCAAAACTAGATGATTTTAATACATTTGACTTGTTCTGCTACTTACCTAAGTGGAATCCATTGTCTGAAGTGAAGACCACGTATGTGTTGGTCAGGAGGTTCTGTTTCTTCAGCTGCGTCATCACGCGCTCCACCAGGTCATCCACTGACAACAGGGTGCGCCACCTGCATTTTATCTTACAATAATAAATTTTTCTAATGGTCTAGTTCTTGTGTTTATTAGGTTTAGTTCTTGTTTGTAAGGTTTAGTTCTTGTGTTTGTAATGGTCTAGTTCTTGTTTTTGTAATGGTCTAGTTCTTGTGTTTGTAATGGTCTAGTTCTTGTGTGTATAATAGTCTAGTTCTTGTGTTTATAATGGTCTAGTTCTTGTGTTTATAACGGTCTAGTTCTTGTGTTTGTAATGGTCTAGTTCTTGTGTTTATAATGGTCAACGGGTATCTTCCCCGACAGACTCAAAATTGCTAAAGTAATACCAACTTATAAAAAAGGGGAAGAAACCCTATTCTGCAACTACAGGCCAATATCAATCTTACCTGCAATTTCAAAAGTAATCGAAACAATTATTTACAACCAGCTAGATTCTTTCTTAAAAAGACACAAACTAATGTACGATAGTCAGTATGGATTTAGAAAGGAACATTCTACGGAATTTGCTGCTCTTGAATTAATTGATAGGATATTGACACGTGTGGATAATAAGGAAATACCAATAAATATTGACTTGAACCTGTCAAAAGCATTTGACACTTTGGATCACTCAATATTAATCGATAAGCTAGAATTTTATGGCATAAAAGGAGTAGCTTTAGACCTGTTAAAAAATTATTTAACAAATACAAAACAGTACGTAGAATTTGAAGATACCCAATCAGATATGCTTAACATCTCCACAGGCGTACCTCAAGGATCAATTCTAGGCCCTTTGTTATTTATAATTTACATAAATGACTGCCCAATCTAGTCCGAAATTCAACTTTATTATGTACGCCGATGACACGACACTTTCAAGTACCCTAGATTCTTTCGCACAATATAGCAAAAATGAAAATGTAGAATTCATAATCAACACAAAATTGGACAAAATTAATGAGTGGCTTAAATTAAACAAATTATCCTTAAATGTAAATAAATCTAAATATATGATCTTCAAAACGGCTAGAAGAAATAATATGATAAATCCACTAAATCTAAAAATAGATAATACATATGTCGATAGAGTAGATGAGTTCAATTTCCTAAAGATAAGTTTTAATGAACAATTAAAATTTCAAATAGGTGCTCCAGAATTATAGGTATCCTAAATAAACTTAAACGATTGTTACCTCTTAATATAAAGATTATGTTGTATAACACTTTGATATTCTCACATCTAAACTATGGCTTAACGGCCTGGGGCTATAGATGTGATAGACTAAAAAACTTCAAAAGAAAGCTGTCCGAATTATATGTTTAAGAAAATATAATGCTCATACCGATCCACAGTTCAACAGTCTTAATTTACTAAATAATAATAATAATAATAATAATAATAATAATAATGTTTTATTTCAGGCAAGAGCCCATAATACTATAAATACATACAGGTTAAAAAAAAAACATACATATACACACATGATGAACAATAGAGGTACATGTATTGAGAAAAATATATATATATATATATATATATATAAATATACATACATGACGTGTAGTAAAATATATATATAAGATAAGTAAGGATAAAAAATATATTTGTATAAAAGTACAAACATCATGAATTAAAAGCATACAATTGATCAATTCAATGTTTAATCAATGGACTTTGATAATAAATAAAAGTGTGAAGATAATTCACAAAAAGTATATTGTCGGATTTTTCCAACCAGCATAAAAGGCTAAAAATTGATGAGCGAATATGTTCATTAAAGGATCTAACATAATTAGTAGCGAACATATGGCTTGCACTACAGCGAGGTGACAGGTTGTGTATCTAAAACTGTTGTTATAAGTGACAATAATACCTTTCAGACTGTGTTTTTTAAAATGACTTGAGGTGTATATTGAACCATAGTATGAATTAAATAAAGTTGTTTTAATGGAATTGTTGCATAAGTAAAATTTTCTGGCTAAAGCATTTGCCTGAGCATAGATACATCTTTTCTGCCTGGCAATATCGTCATCATCAGTAAGATTATTGTTTATAATATGGCCAAGGTATTTACATTTTTCAGTGTAAGGTAGTGTATGGTTATTGATAACAACAGGATGAATATTTTTCTTGTCCCTAGGTTTGTTATCAATAACCATACAGACAGATTTTTTTGCATTGTACGTTATATCAAACATATTGCCATACTTGGCACAACAATCGGTGAGTTTTCTCAACCCCGCAACACTAGGTGAAAAAACACAAAGGTAGAGCATATTCTAAAAAAAAAGAACTAAAATTATATCATCATTTTTAAACAATAAACTACCTGTCTACCTGCAAAACTTACCATTTGATCAAAACAATAGTGTTCACAACTTTAATACACGTGGTCAATATAATATACATATGATCAGGGTACACCACGAGTTTGCTAAACGAAGTCTCAGGTAGAGTTTGCCACATACCATAAATAATGCACCTGATTTATTAAAAGTCAAGGTCACCACTTTCAGTTTACATGGTTTCTCAAATTATATCAAACTTTATTATCTGAATACATATATTGAACAATGTGCAATCCAAAATTTTTATATATGTCAACATGACTGACTATGTCTCCGTTCCTCCTTGGTTAAAATCACTCTATGTATATCCGATTGTAGGAATATAATTGGCATTTGTAATATACAGACATATCTAAATTAATTTTGTTCACTCAGTATTTATGCATTAATATCTATAGGGATTTTTCTTTTTATAATTTAAAAATGGGTGAAATTAATCGAGAGCGATTATTTTTTAGTCTTAGTAGGAGTCTCCCGTCCCTTATGACATTATCTTTTTTTCAGACCGTACTCTATATTCTTACTACTTCATTTTATCATGTCAACATATAAGTAATATACTGTATGGTTTTTGTGTTGAATACTCTGTTTTGTTGTCTTTGGGACGAATAAATATTTCCTGTTTCCTGTCTAGTTCTTGTGTTTACTCATGTTTTCTTCTGGGTCACTCTTGTAACATATACCACATTTACAAGCATTTTCAATAAGATGTCTAAGCATTTGTATTTCCTAACAAACGAGTTGAATCCCTGTTTGGAGCCGTATCAATTATATCCTGTGGCTTGTTGTTATCTCTGTCATCCATTTTGTCTTCTTCAGTAAGTCCGTTCACTTCCATTCATTCCCACCCAGAAGCCTGCTCCCATTATCTTCTTTGTGTTGGGGAACTTGAACATTATGGTTCTGGTCATACACAAAACGTTATGAATCATGCATAATAAGTTACTTTAGAAGACAATAAATCCAATGTTAAATTGGCAGATTTCCGCCATTCGTCAACATGCATATGCGTTGCCGTCTTGTACAGAGTGGTCATACTCACATGTTTGTTCAAAAATATTCATGTGCCACAGCCATCTTAGATTACGGGCCAGGAAGTTGATACAACACTGGCGCCACACGGTGGACTAGGTTGTATGGATTCCCAAATTTGTCTGCAGACTCTCAAATATAAACATGAAATGCTTCAGAAAACTCCTCCACATTTCTTACACCAAATACAAAACGAGTGAATATGTGAGGAAGCAAGTGGATTCCCTTGCTGGAAAACAAGAACCCTTGTTGGCAATGGTGAAACAAGAACCCTTGTTGGCAATGGTGAAACAAGAACCCTTGTTGGCAATGGTGAAACAAGAACCCTTGTTGGCAATGGTGAAACAAGAACCCTTGTTGGCAATGGTGAAACAAGAACCCTTGTTGGCAATGGTGAAACAAGAACCCTTGTTGGCAATGGTGAAACAAGAACCCTTGTTGGCAATGGTGAAACAAGAACCCTTGTTGGCAATGGTGAAACAAGAACCCTTGTTGGCAATGGTGAAACAACATCACCCATTTCAAAAACCGTCCTGCAAGGCACCCTGGAGGGCGAGAGAAGACGGGACCGTCAGAGGAAAAACTGGCCAGACAACATACAGGAATGGACACTTCTAAACCTACCGACCCTGCTATGCACAGCAGAAGACAGATAAAGCTGGCGAAGATTATGTGTGAATGGCGGTAACTGCACATAAACCCCTCGGACATAGCCCCCTCAGAAAAAACCATCCTCCGTTTAATATAAATACGGACAAAACCCCGTCAATTTATGGTGAAATGAAAATGGATGAACCGTCACGTTAATCATTCCTTTTTAACTCATTCCATTACAGACTGTCTAATTTAACTGTTAGTTTGTTGGGAGAACAACTTATAATCTCTTTCTGGTGAGCTTTGCCAAGTAATTCATGCCAGTTTGTTAACTCTTTTCAATCAGCCATGCCACAATGCCTGTCATTTAACAATGAATAACCAGAAACCTTTCCAGACAGGACTTGTCCATTGGCTTCCCGGCAGTCTTTAACTAGGTATGATCTCTACACATCTACACAAAGGTTCCATTTCCTATAAATATAAAAATTGTATCAGGTAGAAATAAACGATAATTTTTTTAACACCACTGTTTCTTTTCTGCTGTTTTCTGTATGTTGCACATTTATGCCAAATGCCGAATTTTTTCCATCTCGGAGACAATTTTAGAGTTTTGTCCATATTTATATTAAAAGTGAGGGGCTATGTCTGGAAGGGGCTTATCTGTAGTTACTAAAGTGAGGGGGTCATGACCAGAGAGGGTTTTGTTCATGTGGGGTTTTGTTCATAGGGATTACATCATCCCAGTCAAGCGGTGAAGGTGAAATATGAGTAGAGTGGGATTCGCTCAATTCAACCCACTAATTTCCCATGAAAATCAATGCCTTATTGCATACCTGTTTCTGTAAGTGGAGTCGATATACTGCAGGGATGTATTTCCCAGCGGATGCTTCACCTGTCTCAGCAGCCAGTGCTTGTCCTACAACCGGCGAACAACTGAAAGTGCAGTAATTTCTTAATAACATATAAAAAACAAGAATGAATTAACTGGAACAGTTTTTATTTTATAACCATTTGAAATGCGACTGAAGTTACGGAAATGCTGATATCACAGCATGTATATTTACCATCTTTTATTTATGCGTTAATTTATGTTAGCTATTTACATAAATAAAACATTTTATTGTTTTTAATACTACAAATAATAGTGTAACACCATAGAATTAATTGGATGTGGTACTATGTATTTTTTATATGCAATGATGAATTTGAGGAGTAAATACAAAATTATGTTATAATGCATGCATAGAGTCTTATTTATAAAATTATTACTATTAACCTGTTGCTTAATCCAAAACAACACAGATATATGAAGGCAGAGAAATGTAATTACAGTGTATGTAGAAACAAACAAGAAAATACAACAAATCCGTCAAACCATTGAGATATACAAGCTATAACTGGCAATGAGTCAGAGTTAGGTCAGAGGTCACTGGGTTAAAGTCAGGTGATTGTGTCAAAGTCAGGTTACTGGGTTAAAGTCAGGTAATTGGGACAAAGTCAGGTGATTGTGTCAAAGTCAGGTCACTGGGCCAAAGTCAAGTCATTGCAACTATTGTTTTGAGTTCTTGATGGATGGACACAACCTACCTAGCGACAGAGTTACCAATCTAACAACAGAGTTACCCACCTAGTGACAGAGTTACCCACCTAGCAACATAGTTACCCACCTAGCAACACAGTTACCCACCTAACAACAGAGTTATCCATCTAGCAACAACCTACCTTTCCAAAATAGTTGAAGCTGCCAGTTCGGGGAGCTGAGATGTTTAGGAATGACTTGCTGTACTGTGGGGCGGGGGTGAAGGGCGCGTGACATGCCGGGGTGGACAACATCATAAAGAATGGCTCATCGTGGCGTTGATGCTTCAGGAATACCTCCGCTCGTCTTGCCTGGAGAAGATACAAACAGAACAGGTTAATTTATTAAACAATTTAAATCATTGAGGCAAAAACCCATAGCGATATTATATACACACACATATGTAGTTTTCATGTTATAATCAGGTGTTAATTAATAATAAATGTAGGATTTAGAAGAGAGCGATGTCAACTCTTGAATTCCATGGAGCATGGTGTCAAAACTAGGAGGTCATTGAGAATGGAGCCAGAAGTTGTATATTACAGTGTGGCTTCTAAAGCAGGACGCCAAAGAGGTTTATGGCAGACATTGGCAGATGTTGGAAGGCACAGAGAATGGCACTTAAAGTTGCAGAAGTTAGATGTTGGAAGGCACAGAGAATGGCACTTAAAGTTACAGAAGTTAGATGTTGGAAGGCACAGAGAATGGCACTTAAAGTTGCAGAAGTTAGATGTTGGAAGGCACAGAGAATGGCACTTAAAGTTACAGAAGTTAGATGTTGGAAGGCACAGAGAATGGCACTTAAAGTTACAGAAGTTAGATGTTGGAAGGCACAGAGAATGACACTTAAAGTTACAGAAGTTAGATGTTTCAGAAAATAGCAAAATTGGTGTAAGAACTTGGACATGAAAGAACATGTCAGTGGGAGACCACAAAGGGTGAACATGGGTTGTACTTACAATGACATCAGTAAGGTAGTCATGGGTTGTACTTACAATGACATCAGTAAGGTAGTCATCCTGGTAGTTGTCGCTGTGGGTTTCTGGTTTGCCATTGACAGACAGGGTGTAGTTGTAGTAGACAGAGTTACCCACCTAGCAACATAGTTACCCACCTAGCAACATGGTCACCCACACAGCAACAGAGATACCCACATAGCAACAGAGTTACCCTCCTAGCAGCAGAGTTGCTACCCACCTAGAAACATAGTCACCCACCTAACAACCAAGTTACCCGCCCAGCAACAGGTACAAAGCAACATGTGATTCTTAGTCAAACTATCTGTCATATTTGTCAGCATCCAATTCATTTCTGTGGTACAAACACCACACTAACAAGTATCTATAAATTTATATTAACACTGCTAAACACCACCATAGTTCACATTAACTATATACACATGTACACGCATGCATGCACGCACGCACGCACGCACGCACGCACGTACACACACACTCCGAGAGCCAACTCAAAGGATCAAATCATCCAAAGACCGACTCAAAGGACCAACTCATCCAAGGTCTGACATATCTACTGTATGCTGCAGGACACACTTGTGCAATGAGTAACACACTTTGATAAAGCCAGGTGTTGTACTCACATGACTGGTCATGTTGATTCAGGTAAGTTTACGGGTGATCCCTGCCAGGCAATCTCAAATTTTCTTAAAATTTTACTCACACAGAACAATCAATGCACTAACATTTGACAAAATATTAGTGCAATCCTACCCACATTCATATTTTATGACTATGGGGTAGGTTTTTTTGGGGTAATTTTTTATATACAACTACATACTAGCTACGTGCAGTGCAATTAATTACAGGTGTGTTCCACACTTGGGTGTGATCCATGTTAATTACAGGTGTGTTCCACACTTGGGTGTGATCCATGTTAATTACAGGTGTGTTCTACACTTGGGTGTGATCTATGTTAATTACAGGTGTGTTCCAGACTTGGGTGTGACCTATGTTAATTACAGGTGTGTCCCACACTTGGGTGTGATCCATGTTAATTACATGTGTCTTCCACACTTGGGTTTGATCTATGTTAATTACAGGTGTGTTCCAGACTTGGGTGTGATATATGTTAATTACAGGTGTGTTCCAGACTTGGGTGTGATCTATGTTATTGTTAACTACAGGTGTGTTCCAGACTTGGGTGTGATCTATGTTAACTACAGGTGTGTTGCCCATTGGGGGTGTATTATTAAGTACTTGCAGGGAACTAAGAAAGCTGTCTACCCACCAGTCCTATCCAGTTGTCCCATCCGGGGGGAACGTGACCAACGCCTCCAGCCTTTTGTTTCCCATACTGAAATTTAAAAGATTATCAAATATTCATTATGGTAACCACTGCTGTCGATCACAAAGTTTTGTTTTACTACACGGCATTTGATGATTATAATGTTTGGAGTACTATAATATATATACTATATTTAATCACAAACGTATGCTGTAAAACATTAAATGCCATCTGTATACCTGGTTGAGGTATTTCCCAGCAAAAAACGTTTTATACTTGAGCTTCTTCAAGTACACAGCCATCGTCCTCATCTCTGATGATGCCTGCCAGGTGGAGCTGCTGCAGTTCCCCGAGATTGAGTTGTTGACTGCGCCGTTGTTGTGGACATAACTACCAGTCAGAATGGATGACCGGCTTGGACAACACAGTGGACTCGTGACAAACTGGAAACAGGTTGAACATTCTAACCACTGACGGTCTGGAGACAAAAGTAATGATAATTTGTTAAAGAATATGCATCAAAATATTTCTGCATTAATTTGCGGGAATGTTTAATTAAATATCAGTGATTAATTCCAGAATATTAATACAGTCAAACCTGCTGAAACGACTACCTTCATTAACAGACCACCTGTCATTAATGACCACAGTCAACACCTCTCAAAGTACCACCTTCATTAAGAGACCACCTGTCATTAATGACCACAGTCAACTCCTCCCGAAGTACAGTCTGTATTAAGAGACCACCTGTCATTAAGAGACGACTTTTCAACCATCCATACATGGTCGCTTAAGAGAGGTTTGACTGTATCATTAGTCATGTGGAGCTTCCATCAATCATGCAACATTTATCATTATAAATCAATGTTGTGATAACTAGTTTAATTTGCTAATTTTAATAATAATAATAATAGAAACTTTATTTATTTTCATAAATATGATTTGTTTCTACCTTTTTGTAATGAAGGTAATATCAAAGATTCTACAAATTTATGTATCCTCTTCGCACCATAGTTGGTGCATAAGGCTACTTAGTAACTCCTGCCATTTCACCTGACCTCTAGCTGCATTCTCTGCCATCTTCCAAGACTTCCATACGAGTTGTTTTCTCTCTACTTCCACAGTCCGTCTCCCTCATGGATTGTATTTAATCCATCTCCAAAATTTAACAATATAAGGCATAATATATCAGTCATAAGAAATGTATTCTACAAAGAACTCACCATGTTGTTAAATATAACGCCAGCATCGCCAATCAACTTTTTTGCCTTTACCATTGGTTTCTAAAATGGACAAACAAATTGACAACATGAAAGACATGCATGTTACATTTGCATGGTTCTTTTGTGATTGTTAGAAATAAAATATGTTTTTGGAATGCATATATCCAGCAGGCTTATCATGGTATGCACAATACTCATCTTTATTAATAAATATGTGTAGTTATTACATAATAACTAGGCTAACCATAAATATCACAGTAAAACAAGCAAAGATTCAGCATAAAAGCATGCCTAAATGTGTACATACAAAATCACATTAATATAAAAGCACGCAATCATCAGGATTGCATTTTTAACAGGTAAGCCCGGCTTTTATTAGTTGGTTTATGGATCCGCTAACCCAATATTTTTGTTTTGGAAAAAATTTAAAGATTTTTACGTATTCATTAATTTTGACCTAAAACATTTGTTTTTTTTAAATCGAAGACAATCATGCTGATTGTTATGAATAGTTTGTGTACATTTTCATCTGTAAAGTGAAATATGGTGTATTTGTGGACGGGTCTCTATTTATTTTCCCATAGGCAACAATGTTTAATTTTTTAATGCTGTTCACAAATTTACATCTTTAATATGTTGAAAATCAACTATTTTAACATTTATTATTTCATTAATATGCTGGACAAAATTCATCAAATTCTGTCATTTTTTCTCCAGAAAATCAACATGCAAAATGCTCCCCATCAAATGGCATAAAAAAAATAATTACATTGTGTCTTCTTACAGTCACAGGCACACACATAAGTTGACAGTCAGTCACTAGACATTTTACTCTGAGCACAGCATAATTGCCATAGTCTTAAAATATGGCCATATCCCTGTTCATAAATAATTTTACAAGCAGTAAAAAAAACTGCCAAAAGGGGACCATCTCAAAATCACTGGCCCTATATTCGTATGCCATGAACCTGGAAGTGAAACAGTGATCCATCCCACTTACATCAACACCATCAACGTCACTGATATGTCGCAATAGTGTGACCATGTAACGATCAATGTTGAATTATATACCAAAACTTTTCTAAAAAATCCGTTTGCATCATTTTCTTTGAAACAATCAACTTTATTGAATGTTTACACACCCAAGGACCAATATATACGACTAGTGATGACTCTGTAATACGATATCCAGTGATATTCATAAATAGGTTGGGCATGCGGGTGAATTGAATTTGACTCGGTCTCAGCCTCAGCCTCAGCCCAGGCAGCCTGTTTCAGCGTCAGGCTCATGTGGGCGTGATTATATACCTTCTTCTTTCGGCCTCCAATTTGTGCGCGCTCCAAGCTCTTACAATATGGAACTTGTCTGATTAATCTGATGTATGAATAACTCAAGAACAACGACACCCCATCTCACGCATCTGTCAACAACATTACGGGCGTGATAGTCAACATCATGAGACATGAACATGACAAGCTTCGTTACACGCACCATACTACCCAACTCCACATCTTGGTCGTCCGTCAATATGAACACGATATTGGGTCGTTGGTTTAACTCTTTAGCAGCTGTGTTTGCTACTAAATAAAATGTAAGAAACTTATAAAATATCGGCAATAACATCACAGCTGTCAAAGCGATTACACAACAAGCTGAAACAGAAACAGCCATCAACGTTCAACTTCAGGGGCATGTGACCAACACGTGACATACTCACGTTACCGGAGTCAGTGGTGACATCTGGCGTGATTACCTAGTAAAATTACAGCACTAGCTCTGCCTATTTTTGAGGGAAAACATGCATAAACACCTGGGGGAAATTTCGTAATTTAAATAACGATTTGACCTATTTTATGCTGATGTGTCTCATAGTTGCAATAGTGTATTATAATGTGCAGAAGTATCATGCAGGTCCCTTGCATATGTGACCCTGTGATTTTTATGTATCTGGCATTAGGCCCAGGCTTTTACATTTATCCTCCATTATAACGGTATGCAGTGAATATACACTGACAGCGATAACCCTTTGTAGCGTCACTGGTATAATCTGGCTTATAGGGCGCTGCATTGACATTTCCCAATTTACGGTAATAACTGTGCGCAAGAACGGATGCGCAAATGGGAAGGCGGGTTATCATATTTTCCCGCGCAACGGGTGTTCTTTTTGTCTGGGTCAGAAATCACATCTGATTTACACGTAAGTAAAACATGCACGCTTGGGGCGGAGCATTATGCTTGTATGACACTCTGACATTGTGTTTGTATGACACTCTGTCATTGTGGTTATTTGTTCGGATTTGTAGCTATTTGGTGATAGCGTATTCATTACAATATTTACTGTTGACGGCGAGATGTCCTAAATGTCCTAGACCTAGTTAAGTTAGGCACCGTCAACGACAATGGCATGTTAGCGTTCGTATATCGTCCTAGCGGTTAGATTAATGAATGTATAATGTGTTAGCAAGAATGAATAAGTTGCGGAATGCAAAATAGAATTAGTACTACGGTGACAGTGTATCGTGCGGTGGCATTGGGTTTCAACGAGTAAGGTCAGTAGTAGTATTGTCGGCAGTATCGGTACCCCGATGTGGAATGGTGTTCCCCTGTTGTCATTAGACGGCAGCACTAGTCATGTTACATTGTTCAAGCGTTACTGTTGTGTACTGGATGTCCTGCAATGGGTTACATTCGGGTGTTACATTTATTTGTGAAAGTTATGTTGTATGGTCGGTACACTATTATAAGTAGACGCATAGGCGTCGTGATCAGTATTATTGTATTAGATTGCTATAACATGACTTCAACGGAACGGCTGGGCCATGCTTTCTTATTCAACCACTTTATTGCTATTATGTGGAATGTGATGCTACGTTGGCGCTAATAAACTGTCCAACGTTTGGCCGGAATCTTAGATGCTATTTACATAGTAATCCATGTTACTAATGTGTATTGGCTGTGTGCAGGCTACTGGTTGTTAGGATATTAGGACGTGAACTGTGATGCCGGCATGATAATAATCTGTGTTCTATCCATGACAGCTATCATAGTTCTGAGTAGCAGTCGCCGTTTCCGCCGTAGTTTCCGTTTCGGCCATATATCATCTTGGTTAAGTTAAACCGTTGTTCACAGAAATTAAGTACATTTTAGTTAGTCTGCCATATAACGTTATGTCTCGGTTAATTGTTCTTCCGTGCGAATAAACCTTATATATATATATATACATATTCTGTTTGCCTTAGTGTAAGTCGATTGGTTTTGGGACCCGCGGAGCGCTGCAGGTCACATTTTGGTGTCAGAAGTGGGATAAGGCATTCAGACCAATACTTTTAATTCTGTCTTCTATCGTGGATTTCTTACTTTTCGGTTTTTATCTGTCTTTCAAAATTCTTATTCTATAACGGCGACTGTGAAAAGACTGGAAATGGAGGACTTGCGCCACGAACTAGAAGCCCTACGGAGTCGATGGGAAGACGACCACCAGGAGCTGCAAAGGCTGCGGGCGGCACCGGCAGCACCGACTTTCGTGGTGCAGCGCGAGAGGAAGCTGCGTCGTTTCAGCGGAACAGCGGAACCACTTCTGGCTGACTGGGTGGAGGAGGCCCGCTCGTGCATTAGTGCGCAGAATCTGAGCGGGGAGGCGGCGGCCAACTTCATTTTCAGCTATTTAGATGGCGCTGCCAGAGTTGAGATCCGCGGTCAGCCAAGTGAGGTGCGAGAGGATGCGGAGAAGATATTAGTCGCCCTCGAGGAGGTGTACGGCGACAAAGAGAATGCGAATCAACTGCTGCGTCGATTCTTTTATCGCAGACAGTTGCCCGGTGAGCCGATCACGTCCTATTCCCACGGTCTTATCGACATCGCCGACCGCATCCATCGGCTGGCTCCGAAGAGTGTAGCAGAACGTGACACGATGCTCCGGGATCAGTTCGTCGAGAACGTGCGAGATGTCCACCTCCGCTGGGAACTGAAACGGCGCATCGAAGCGAATGGGGCCATAGATTTTCTGTCACTGAGGAAGGTAGCGATGCTGTGGGCGGACGAGGTGGAAAGTGCAATACCACAGAAGGTGAAGGCGAATGTGAGCGAGACGCGCGCCGAACAAACCGCGGCAGGGGACGAGATCGCCAAACTGTGGGCGGAGCTGGCAAGCCAGCGACAATGTTTGAAGGACGGTCTAGCAGGGAACGAGAAAAGGTTGACAGAAGTGCTGGCACAGCAGAGGCAACTGTTAACGACGATGCAGGCTGCAGCGTCGGTGCCTCACCCATCGAGTTTGCCTGCCGTGATACAGCGACCTCCCGCTCCCGTTGCACGCCGGCGATACGACGAACTGGAGTGTTACCAGTGCCACCAGAAGGGACACATCAGGCGCCATTGCCCCATGGCACGTTTAAACTAGTGTCCTCCACCAAGACAAACGGCCCGGGGGTGGAGGAACTGGGCACCCTGATGACCGCGTCCTACGACCAGATCGTAGGTGGGACCCCAGTGGCCAAAGTGACTTTGGCCGGACAGCCAGTTGACTGTCTGCTGGACACCGGCAGTCAAGTTTCATTTGTAACGGAGGCTTTTTATAAAGCGGTATTGCAGCCTCAAGGACATATGTTACGCTCAGCACGTAACTGGTTGACCATACGGGCAGCAGATGGTTTAGAAATACCATATGTCGGGTATTTTGAGACCACTGTATGCATCGCAGGCGTGTCGGTGGACGATCGAGCGATCCTTGTTGTGCGCGACTCCGGACAGCAATTTCCTGGGTTGCTCGGCATGAACGTCTTGTCACACGTTCCCGAGTTTGCTGCATGTTTGCAGGAGGTAGCTACCACGGACACCTTCAGATTCGCGCGTGTGGCCAGCAGGCAGGCTATTCGCATTCCTGCCAGATCGAGTGTATATGTACACGCGGTTGGAGGCCGAAAGGGACAGACCGCTCTAATCGAGCCGCTCACCGCCGGATGTGGACCCCTTCTCACCACTAGTGCTGCAGTATGCGATCGCACATTCATGGTGGCCATGGTTAATCCAACCGAGAACGACTTTTGGTTGAGGCCACGAACGAGACTGGGAATCTTGAAACCGGCAGATGTCCTCCCACATGGTGCAGTTCGAGTTGATGTGAGCATGAACGAGATCGTCGTCGGTGTGACACCACAACGGTCACCCTCGATTGAATCGGACGCTGACAGTGTCGAAAAGCTCATAGATCTGTCGCAGTTCGCAGGCACAGACGACGAGCTACGGGAAGTTAGAGCTTTGTTTAACCGACACCGTGCCGTGTTTGCGAGGTCGGACGACGATCTCGGATGCACCAGTGCCGTGCAACACAGAATCAGAACCACCGACGACGTCCCTGTCAACATGCCCTATAGACGCATCCCGCCAACACAGTTGGAGGAAGTCAAAGACCATCTGCAAAAATTGGTGCGGACGGGTGCCATTGTGGAAAGCAAAAGTGACTTTGCCAGTGCTGTTGTACTCGTGAGGAAGCGATCTGGAGCCTTGCGCATGTGTTGTGATTTCCGTGCTCTGAACGCAAAAACCGTGAAGGATGCTTATCCACTGCCACGGATTGACGAGTCAATGGATGCTCTGGCAGGTGCTCGATGGTTCAGCACACTGGACTTGCAGTCGGCGTACACGCAGGTACCTATGCACCCTGACGACCAACACAAGACTGCCTTCAGTACGCCATTTGGTTTGTACGAACACCGTCGAATGGCATTTGGCCTCTGCAATGCACCCGCGACCTTCCAGCGCCTAATGCAGACAGCGTTCCGCGAGGAAATGTTTAGCATTCTGCTGTGTTACTTAGACGACGTCCTCGTGTTTTCTGCAACTGTCGCCGAACAGATTCAACGACTGGACACCGTGTTCACGCGTCTGGCCGAATACGGGCTGAAACTCGAACTAAAGAAATGCGCTTTCTTTAAGTCTGAAGTGCAGTATCTTGGGCACCGCGTGTCGGCCGCAGGGATCGCGACTGATCCAGAGAAAGTTGCAGCTGTGGAACGTTGGCCGAGGCCAGATACTTTGAAACAGCTCCGATCCTTCATGGGGTTTGCCTCTTACTACCGCCGCTACGTCCCCCGATTTACCGCGATCGCGAGCCCGCTGAATGCGCTAATAACCACGTGCTGCCGTGATATCAAAGGCAAACCACGATCGAGCGCTTCGTTCCAACTGGCAGGCCGATGGAGTGAGGAATGTGATGCAGCATTCTCTGCGATAAAGAGAAGGTTGACGAGTGCTCCAGTCCTCGGATTCGCAGATTACAGCAAGCCGTTCATTGTGGAAACTGACGCATCCGACCTTGGGCTAGGCGCCGTACTGAGTCAGGTTCAAGATGGAAAGACGCGAATCATAGCGTGTGCGAGCCGTGGCCTCCGCAAGTCGGAAAAGAACAAGAGCAACTACTCTTCCAAAAAGCTAGAACTACTAGCTTTGAAATGGGCCGTATGTGACAAGTTCCGCGATTATCTGTTGGGTGGCGAATTCATTCTGTACACCGATAATAACCCTTTGACCTACCTGATGAAATCGACAAAGTTACCGGCAGTTGAGCAGAGATGGGCTGCCGCGCTGGCCCCGTTCAACTTCGAGATCAAGTATCGTTCGGCCAAGCACAATGCAAACGCGGATGCGTTGTCACGTCTAACACCCCCCGGGAAGGTCCCGTCCGATATCGACAGTTGCTTTGAGGAGTTGACCCGAACGACAAAGCTGCCTGCAGCATTACGTGTCAATGTTGTGGAGGCAAATGAGGGTGCTCAAGAGATCGTGGACGAATCTATCGGGACGCTACCATCGATTTCACCATCCGATATGCGTGAGCTACAACAGAATGATGACGTTCTGAAACGTGTAATCTGGTACCGCAATCTCGGGCGACATCCAGATGCCTCGGAGCGACCAGATGAGTCAAAGGCGACGTTGGCTCTTTTGGCGATGGGACACCGGCTCATCGAACGCGATGGTGTGTTGTACCGACATATTACCACCCCGGCCGGCATCCAGCGCGAACAGCTACTTCTGCCATCTTGTTTGCAGGATACGACACTGCGTGGCCTGCATGACGAAGCAGGACACCAGGGAGTTGAGCGAACCGAAGCCCTTGTCCGAGAACGCTGCTATTGGGTTGGCATCCGTGAAGATGTCAAGAGATGGGTTGAGAGGTGTGAACGATGTGCTGTCTCCAAGATGCCCCACGTCAAAACGAGGACTCCCCTGGGACGCTTGTCGGCAACGCGGCCCCTTGAAGTGTTGGCCATCGACTTCACTGTGCTGGAACCATCATCGGATGGGCGAGAGAACGTCCTCGTCATCACCGACGTATTCACCAAGTATACTGTGGCGGTGGCGACACGTAACCAGCGAGCAGACACGGTGGCACGCATTCTGGTACACGAGTGGTTCCTCGTTTTCGGTGTGCCATTGCGTATACACAGCGATCTCGGAAGGAACTTTGAGTCGGCGGTTATACGCTCGTTGTGCTCGCTGTACGACGTCAAGAAATCGCACACTACTCCGTACCATCCCGCTGGCAATGGCCAAGTGGAGCGATTTAATCGGACGATGCACAGTCTGCTGCGAGCCCTTCCAGCCGAGAAGAAGAGAAAGTGGGCAGACCATTTGAAGGAGGTCGTACATGCCTACAACATCACTCCTCATGGCAGCACTGGCTACTCGCCGCATTACCTGATGTTCGGGCGAGACAGCAGATTGCCGATCGACGTGCTGCTGGGCGCAGATGAATCGTCGGGTGACGGATGGGTGCAACAGCATCAGCGTCGGCTGCGCGACGCTTATCAGAAAGCAGCAACACAGTTGGACAACCATGCGGACCAACGAAAGGCGCGTCATGATCGCCACGCCCGCGAGCTTCCACTCGCCGCTGGGGAGCGCGTTTATCTGCGCAACCACGGCATTCGGGGAAGGAGCAAAATCCAAGACGCCTGGCAGACAAGACCCTACCGTGTTGTGATGCGTCAGGGAACGAACGACGTGTATGTGGTCGAACCCGCCGACGGATTCGGTGCTCAGCGCACGGTGAATCGTGCTTCCCTACGGTTGTGCGTTCCAGGAAATGGCCCAAAAGCGGCACCACCTGTACGACGTCGTCGACTGCCATGCCTGCCCAGTGTGGCGTGTGTGGGTAGCAGTGACACGTCGGATACATCGAGTGCGCCATTGCTGTGGACTGTGCGGAATCCGGTCGTCCGCGACGTGTCACCTTCATCATCTGGTCCTGAATCGAGCTCCACGAGTAGTGCAGAGGAAGACGTTCGCCCGTTGCTACGGCGCACGTGCCGTAGTCGAGCGGGCACGCATTCGAACCCGGGCAATTGGCCCCGCTCTGTAAACCATTAGGGTTTGAGCACCTTAGCTTTTAGTTTTAGAGCTATGCTGCTCATAAGTTGGGGAGAGTGTGACCCTGTGATTTTTATGTATCTGGCATTAGGCCCAGGCTTTTACATTTATCCTCCATTATAACGGTATGCAGTGAATATACACTGACAGCGATAACCCTTTGTAGCGTCACTGGTATAATCTGGCTTATAGGGCGCTGCATTGACATTTCCCAATTTACGGTAATAACTGTGCGCAAGAACGGATGCGCAAATGGGAAGGCGGGTTATCATATTTTCCCGCGCAACGGGTGTTCTTTTTGTCTGGGTCAGAAATCACATCTGATTTACACGTAAGTAAAACATGCACGCTTGGGGCGGAGCATTATGCTTGTATGACACTCTGACATTGTGTTTGTATGACACTCTGTCATTGTGGTTATTTGTTCGGATTTGTAGCTATTTGGTGATAGCGTATTCATTACAATATTTATTGTTGACGGCGAGATGTCCTAAATGTCCTAGACCTAGTTAAGTTAGGCACCGTCAACGACAATGGCATGTTAGCGTTCGTATATCGTCCTAGCGGTTAGATTAATGAATGTATAATGTGTTAGCAAGAATGAGTTGCGGAATGCAAAATAGAATTAGTACTACGGTGACAGTGTATCGTGCGGTGGCATTGGGTTTCAACGAGTAAGGTCAGTAGTAGTATTGTCGGCAGTATCGGTACCCCGATGTGGAATGGTGTTCCCCTGTTGTCATTAGACGGCAGCACTAGTCATGTTACATTGTTCAAGCGTTACTGTTGTGTACTGGATGTCCTGCAATGGGTTACATTCGGGTGTTACATTTATTTGTGAAAGTTATGTTGTATGGTCGGTACACTATTATAAGTAGACGCATAGGCGTCGTGATCAGTATTATTGTATTAGATTGCTATAACATGACTTCAACGGAACGGCTGGGCCATGCTTTCTTATTCAACCACTTTATTGCTATTATGTGGAATGTGATGCTACGTTGGCGCTAATAAACTGTCCAACGTTTGGCCGGAATCTTAGATGCTATTTACATAGTAATCCATGTTACTAATGTGTATTGGCTGTGTGCAGGCTACTGGTTGTTAGGATATTAGGACGTGAACTGTGATGCCGGCATGATAATAATCTGTGTTCTATCCATGACAGCTATCATAGTTCTGAGTAGCAGTCGCCGTTTCCGCCGTAGTTTCCGTTTCGGCCATATATCATCTTGGTTAAGTTAAACCGTTGTTCACAGAAATTAAGTACATTTTAGTTAGTCTGCCATATAACGTTATGTCTCGGTTAATTGTTCTTCCGTGCGAATAAACCTTATATATATATACATATTCTGTTTGCCTTAGTGTAAGTCGATTGGTTTTGGGACCCGCGGAGCGCTGCAGGTCACACATAGCATTTCAGAAGGGGAAGGCAGGGCACGTCCACAGACTCCACACGCTGAGACAAGTCTGCTCTTATGAAACTATACCATGGAATTATATGGCATACCATGGTATAGAGTTGAATATAATTTCATAGAATTCTACAGAGCATAGCAGAATATTTAATAGAAGACCATAGAAACCAGGGGAAGGTGGAGCATGTCCGCACACCTAAGGTACTATTTGTTATAACTAATGAACTGCGTCAACAGCAGCATAGGAGACTGGTTTCGAACAACTGTTGGAGTTCGACAAGGATGCCTACTATCACCAACGCTCTTCAACATTTTTCTGGAAAGGATAATGACTGATGCTTTAGAAAACCATCAAGGCACTGTCAGCATTGGAGGCAGGACAATCACTAACCTTCGTTTTGCTGACGACATCGACGGCCTAGCAGGAGATGAACAAGAACTAGTCAATTTAGTGGAGCGCCTTGAGAAAACATCTTCATCATACGGCATGGAGATCAGTGCCGAAAAGACCAAACTGATGACAAACAGCACACAAGGCATCAGCACAGAGGTCAAAGTTAATGGACAGAGACTTGAGGCAGTAACAAGCTTCAGGTACTTGGGATCAATTATCACAGATGAGGGTTCCAAACCGGAGATACTTGCCAGGATTGCACAGACAACAGCAGCACTAACAAGGTTGAAACCCTTATGGAACGACAGAAACATCACGGTCAGTTCGAAAATAAGGCTGGTGCGCTCCCTTGTCATGTCCATCTTTCTGTACGCTTGTGAAACATGGACCCTTTCAGCAGATCTACAGAAGAGGATACAAGCCATGGAAATGAGATGCTTCCGGAAGATCTTGCACATATCATACAAAGACCATGTTACTAACGATGCTGTCCGTAACAAGATCAAACAAGCCATCGGACCATATGACGACCTTCTTACAACAGTTAAGAAGCGTAAACTGAAGTGGTACGGTCATGTATCACGATCATCTGGCCTTGCAAAGATTATCTTGCAAGGTACCGTAAGAGGGGGGAGACGAAGAGGTAGACAGAAGAAGAGGTGGGAAGACAGCATCAAAGAGTGGACAGGAATGGAGTTCGCTGACTCCCAGAGGGCTGTAGAGAACAGGGAAACGTGGAGAGAGCTGGTTAGAAAGTCATCAATGGTGCCCCAACGATCCTTACGGGTTATGGGAAAGTGAAGTGTGAAGTGAAGAATGAACTGCTTATGCCAGAATGGTAAAATTTCGCCTTGTTAATCTGTATATTTAGTAGTTTACAACTACCAATTATCAAACTTGAACTGTACTAAGAACAACATATATGTTATAAATATGTATTTAGCACTGGTGTGCAGATATGACCCAGAGTACCTCCCACATATGTTTAGGCTAACATCCAACCTCCTGCCTCAACCTCAATACATTTCCAGTAGACCATCCTTGAGACAAATTCCACGTTTTATTGGTACGTTTTCTGTGTACATTGCACGTTAACACATACAATGCATTTAAGGTATCAAATCAAAATTATTGGGTAATTAAGGGTATGAGTTTTTACATCTCAAAACGCACCTTTACGATAAAGGATAGACACTGGGAGGTCCCATTGATCTGTATGTGAATTGATCTATCTCATGCCATTACGGTTTGTAAATTATTATCTGCACACGACTGGGGCATATCTGCACATGCTTCTGCAGATATAGCCTGGACGACTGGCTGGGGAAGCTTGTCGTTTTTTCTCATACACACGGTCTATGGCTGTAAAGTTTATTTGTGCAATGACAACACTAATCACACACATTCCAAAAATGCATCAACATTATTGAGAGTGAATTACGTGTCAATATAATATTATGTATAAAATTACATGAAATCCTGCAAAAATAACATTTTAGCATACAATTATATACAATTATTATATACAATTTATTGCCAACACAAAGGATTTCAATTCACGGGTTCAAGTGTTTGATGTATGAGTTAGATGCTACCATAGAAAACAGTTTTGAAACAAAATACTATGAGGTTTGGTCAATAATGAGGTGTGCAGACATGCCTCAACACGCGGACATGCCCCACCTTCCCCTACATATTCTATAGCTATGTCCAAAAAATCCTACAGAATATTCTATAAACAAATTCTACAGAATATTCAATACAAATTCTATGTTTTTTTGCTAAGGAATCAAATAAAACGTTTAAATGCAAAATTTCATGTAATTTATATTTGTATTGAAACACAAGTCACACCCACAATAACACATGAACTGAGATGTGCTGACGTCATTGTAAACTGTTTTATTGTTGTTGCTGTTATAATACAAATAAACCTCCCTGTCATAAACTGGTTGTACAAAAACATATCTTTGTCAATTGGTAGCGTGGGGCATATCTGCATAGCTGTGTGTTCCAGTTGGAATGATTATAATTGTGTTTAGATAGTACAGTAGTATGAGGTAGACTATACTAGACATTATAATAATAGGGACCTACATTTTAAATTTTTACCACCCATCAGATTGCCAAGTTATTCATTGGCACATACATCAACCATGGTAACAGGTGTTAATTGGTTTTGAGAGGCATCCATTGTTTGGTATGGGGTTTGTTTGGGTGGTGTCTGTGCCCCACATTGTTTGGTATGAAGTTTGTTTGGTTAGTGTCTGCGCCCCACATTGTTTGGTATGAAGTTTGTTTGGGTGGTGTCTGTGCCCCACATTGTTCAGTATTCGATTTGTTTGGGTGGTGTCTGCGCCCCACATTGTTTGGTATGGGGTTTGTTTGGTATGGGGTTTGTTTGGTATGGAGTTTGTTTGGTAAGGGTTTGTTTGGTATGGGGTTTGTTTGGTATGGGGTTTCTTTGGTATGGGGTTTGTTTGGTATGGGGTTTGTTTTGTATGGGGTTTGTTTGGGTAGTGTCTGCGCCCCACATCGTTTGGTATGGGGTTTGTTTGGTACGGGATTTGTTTGGTATGGGGTTTGTTTGGTATGAGGTTTGTTTGGGTAGTGTCTGTGCCCCACATCGTTTGGTATGGGGTTTGTTTGGGTTGTGTCTGCGCCCCACATTGTTTGGTATGGGGTTTGTTTGGGTTGTGTCTGTGCCCCACATTCTTTGGTATGGGGTTTGTTTGGGTAGTGTCTGCACCCCACATTCTTTGGTATGGGGTTTGTTTGGTATGGGGTTTGTTTGGGTAGTGTCTGCACCCCACAATGTTTGGTATGGGGTTTGTTTGGGTGGTGTATGCACCCCACATTGTTTGGTATGGGGTTTGTTTGGTATGGGGTTTGTTTGGGTAGTGTCTGCGCCCCACATTGTTTGGTATTGGGTTTGTTTGGGTTGTGTCTGCACCCCACATTCTTTGGTATGGGGTTTGTTTGGTATGGGGTTTGTTTGGGTGGTGTCTGCGCCCCACATTGTTTGGTATGGGGTTTGTTTGGGTTGTGTCTGCGCCCCACATTGTTTGGTATGGGGTTTGTTTGGGTAGTGTCTGCACCCCACATTCTTTGGTATGGGGTTTGTTTGGGTGGTGTCTGCACCCCACATTGTTTGGTATGGGGTTTCTTTGGGTGGTGTCTGCACCCCACATTGTTTGGTATGGGGTTTCTTTGGTATGGGGTTTCTTTGGGTAGTGTCTGCACCCCACAATGTTTGGTATGGGGTTTGTTTGGGTGGTGTCTGCACCCCACATTGTTTGGTATGGGGTTTGTTTGGGTAGTGTCTGCACCCCACAATATTTGGTATGGGGTTTGTTTGGTATGGGGTTTGTGTCTGCGCCCCACATTGTTTGGTATGGGGTTTGTTTGGGTAGTGTCTGCACCCCACATTCTTTGGTATGGGGTTTGTTTGGGTGGTGTCTGCACCCCACATTGTTTGGTATGGGGTTTCTTTGGGTGGTGTCTGCACCCCACAATATTTGGTATGGGGTTTGTTTGGTATGGGGTTTGTTTGGGTAGTGTCTGCGCCCCACAATGTTTGGTATGGGGTTTGTTTGGGTTGTGTCTGCACCCGACATTCTTTGGTATGGGGTTTGTTTGGTATGGGGTTTGTTTGGGTGGTGTCTGCACCCCACATTGTTTGGTATGGGGTTTGTTTGGGTTGTGTCTGTGCCCCACATTGTTTTGTATGGGGTTTGTTTGAGTGGTGTCTGCACCCCACATTGTTTGGTATGGGATTTGATTGGGTGGTGTCTGTGCCCCACATTGTTTGGTATGGGGTTTGTTTGGGTTGTGTCTGCGCCCCACATTGTTTGGTATGGGGTTTGTTTGGGTAGTGTCTGCACCCCACATTCTTTGGTATGGGGTTTGTTTGGGTGGTGTCTGCACCCCACATTGTTTGGTATGGGGATTCTTTGGGTGGTGTCTGCACCCCACATTGTTTGGTATGGGGTTTCTTTGGTATGGGGTTTGTTTGGGTTGTGTCTGCGCCCCACATTGTTTGGTATGGGGTTTGTTTGGGTTGTGTCTGCGCCCCACATTGTTTGGTATGGGGTTTGTTTGGGTTGTGTCTGCGCCCCACATTGTTTGGTATGGGGTTTGTTTGGGTAGTGTCTGCACCCCACATTCTTTGGTATGGGGTTTGTTTGGTATGGGGTTTGTTTGGGTAGTGTCTGCACCCCACAATGTTTGGTATGAGGTTTGTTTGGGTGGTGTATGCACCCCACATTGTTTGGTATGGGGTTTGTTTGGTATGGGGTTTGTTTGGGTAGTGTCTGCGCCCCACATTGTTTGGTATTGGGTTTGTTTGGGTTGTGTCTGCACCCCACATTCTTTGGTATGGGGTTTGTTTGGTATGGGGTTTGTTTGGGTGGTGTCTGCGCCCCACATTGTTTGGTATGGGGTTTGTTTGGGTTGTGTCTGCGCCCCACATTGTTTGGTATGGGGTTTGTTTGGGTAGTGTCTGCACCCCACCTTCTTTGGTATGGGGTTTGTTTGGGTGGTGTCTGCACCCCACATTGTTTGGTATGGGGTTTCTTTGGGTGGTGTCTGCACCCCACATTGTTTGGTATGGGGTTTGTTTGGTATGGGGTTTGTTTGGTATGGGGTTTGTTTGGGTAGTGTCTGCACCCCACAATGTTTGGTGTGGGGTTTGTTTGGGTGGTGTCTGTGCCCCACATTGTTTGGTATGGGGTTTGTTTGGGTTGTGTCTGCGCCCCACATTGTTTGGTATGGGGTTTGTTTGGGTAGTGTCTGCACCCCACATTCTTTGGTATGGGGTTTGTTTGGGTGGTGTGTGCACCCCACATTGTTTGGTATGGGGTTTCTTTGGGTGGTGTCTGCACCCCACATTGTTTGGTATGGGGTTTCTTTGGTATGGGGTTTGTTTGGGTAGTGTCTGCACCCCACAATGTTTGGTATGGGGTTTCTTTGGGTGGTGTCTGCACCCCACATTGTTTGGTATGGGGTTTCTTTGGTATGGGGTTTGTTTGGTATGGGGTTTCTTTGGGTAGTGTCTGCACCCCATAATGTTTGGTATGGGGTTTGTTTGGTATGGGGTTTGTTTGGGTAGTGTCTGCGCCCCACAATGTTTGGTATGGGGTTTGTTTGGGTTGTGTCTGCACCCGACATTCTTTGGTATGGGGTTTGTTTGGTATGGGGTTTGTTTGGGTGGTGTCTGCGCCCCACATTGTTTGGTATGGGGTTTGTTTGGGTTGTGTCTGCGCCCCACATTGTTTGGTATGGGGTTTGTTTGGGTTGTGTCTGTGCCCCACATTGTTTGGTATGGGATTTGTTTGGGTTGTGTCTGCACCCCACATTGTTTGGTATGGGGTTTGATTGGGTGGTGTCTGTGCCCCACATTGTTTGGTATGGGGTTTGTTTGGGTAGTGCCTGTACCCCACATTCTTTGGTATGGGATTTGTTTGGGTTGTGTCTGCGCCCCACATTGTTTGGTATGGGGTTTGTTTGGGTGGTGTCTGCGCCCCACATTGTTTGGTATGGGGTTTGTTTGAGTGGTGTATGCACCCCAAAATGTTTGGTATAGGGTTTGTTTGAGTGGTGTATGCATCCCACATTGTTTGGTATGGGGTTTGTTTGGGTGGTGTCTGCACCCCACATTGTTTGGTATGGGGTTTGTTTGAGTGGTGTATGCACCCCAAAATGTTTGGTATGGGGTTTGTTTGAGTGGTGTATGCATCCCACATTGTTTGGTATGGGGTTTGTTTGAGTGGTGTCTGCACCCCACATTGTTTGGTATGGGGTTTGTTTGAGTGTTGTATGCACCCCACAATGTTTGGTATGGGATTTGTTTGAGTGGTGTATGCACCCCACAATGTTTGGTATGGGGTTTGTTTGGGTGGTGTCTGCGCCCCACATTGTTTGGTATGGGGTTTGTTTGGTATGGGGTTTGTTTGGGTGGTGTCTGCGCCCCACATTGTTTGGTATGGGGTTTGTTTGGGTTGTGTCTGTGCCCCACATTGTTTGGTATGGGGTTTGTTTGGGTTGTGTCTGCGCCCCACGTTGTTTGGTATGGGGTTTGTTTGGGTAGTGTCTGCACCCCACATTGTTTGGTATGGGGTTTGTTTGGGTGGTGTATGCGCCCCACATTGTTTGGTATGGGGTTTGTTTGGGTGGTGTCTGCACCCCACATTGTTTGGTATGGGGTTTGTTTGGTATGGGGTTTGTTTGGGTGGTGTCTGCACCCCACATTGTTTGGTATGGGGTTTGTTTGGGTGGTGTCTGCACCCCACATTGTTTGGTATGGGGTTTGTTTGGGTGGTGTCTGCACCCCACATTGTTTGGTATGGGGTTTGTTTGGTATGGGGTTTGTTTGGGTGGTGTCTGCACCCCACATTGTTTGGTATGGGGTTTGTTTGGGTGGTGTCTGCACCCCACATTGTTTGGTATGGGGTTTGTTTGGGTGGTGTCTGCACCCCACATTGTTTGGTATGGGGTTTGTTTGGTATGGGGTTTGTTTGGGTGGTGTCTGCACCCCACATTGTTTGGTATGGGGTTTGTTTGGGTGGTGTCTGCACCCCACATTGTTTGGTATGGGGTTTGTTTGGTATGGGGTTTGTTTGGGTGGTGTCTGCGCCCCACATTGTTTGGTATGGGGTTTGTTTGGGTGGTGTCTGCGCCCCACATTTATTATACTTAGCCAGTTAATCATGGGCAATCCCAATCGACTGCTATGTACGAATCATCCATAATATGTAAGGGGAATTGCCTTTGATATCTAGTTAAATCGTCGGCAATGCCCATTGTTATTCCTACCACTGTTTTACTAAATGTCATTAAAGGGCACTGCCATTTAACAACTATAATGTGTTTTCTATTGCTACGTAAACTAAGCAGTGCACAGCTCCAATGTACACCACATCCAACAACTGCAAGGCAATGGTACAGTGATTGAGACACACCTGGGCCCTGAAGGTAAAAGGAAGACCAAAATTAACAGGGAGGACGGTGGAAGCAGAGAGAGAACAACTGGGGGGGAGTTCTTGGAAGATGGCCGAGGACACAGCTAGATATTACATGAAATCACAAGAGTTACTAAGTGGTCTTATGCACCAACAAGGGTATGAAGAGGATACATAAGTAAACAAAATGAAGAAATCTTAAACTTGCATCAATTGTTTTAAAATCTGTCCATACAAATGGATTATGTGGATACCTTCCATAAAAGTCTGTAAAATCAATTTGCCGCTACCTGACTATTCAGCTATTTTATCAAAAATATTAACCAATTTTGACCAGTTCAAATATACACATTAATATTCCACCTAGCTGTTGGTGCATGTTAGATGTTTCACCAACTTCGATTAAATTCTGTAGCTGCCTCCGGAGTGTATGCTTAAAGGAATCCAAAGTGCCAGGCAAACAGATAATGTACTTTGAATATAATATTTTCTAAAATATTCAAATATGATTTGCTCAGTGGTGTGGGGAGGTGTTATTCATAGTTATTCACATGTTGATGTCAACACATTATAATAATTATTTTCCATGATTTGTTTGTCTATTACATATGATACACAGCACAGCTTCAAAGGAAACAGAAAGTCATCAACAAACATTTGCATTTGAATGCAACCCACAAACATTTGATTTGTCAATTGCACAATCAAATGTACAATCAAATGCATGCGTAATCCTTTGAATAACTATTATTGTTAGATTCACTTTCACAAGTTCAGAACATGCCATTAGAAAAAGTGCTCTGTAGTGAACAGTACCCTCAGCAGATTATGAAATCATTGTCTGACCTGTGAATCCACTTTCACAACGTGCTCTTTGAAAAGTGCTCTGTAGGTCAACTGGTCAATGCCGGAGCTGTTAGTCATACAACATGAAAAAACCAACTGGTCTATAGGTTGATGGTTTCAGAGATTACCTGTTCATTGAAACAAATCAAACAATACAGACAAATGACTCCCTTGTGTTGTGTTGGCACTGTTGGGGTGGGTTGGGGTGGCAGCTCATTGGGGGAGTTAACATTAGCAATGTCAGCCCTGAATATTTACAGCCAGTGAGAGTGATTAGTGGTAGCTGTAATTATCCACCAGGTTATCTTCCCACTAATCCCACCAGTGGACAGTCTATTGTCTTGGATTCCCCAACCATTATGTCCTACCTGAAAGATTAGCCTTTCATTCCCTGCCTTGTTTCCCAGTAAACTGTCAGTTGTCTATTCCTCCCTCCCATTTCCACCACCTCTGCAGGCCAGGAACTTGTGTGACTCAGTGTACGACTCTACAGATATTTAACAAAATTTAACAAGATTGCCACCATAAACAACAAGTTCCAGATGGCAAGTGGACAAGGAAGCCATTGGCTTATTGAGAGTCAAACAATTTTCTCATCTATGTGTAGCCCGCCCTTATCAAATATCTGTCAATTCTATTTTAAAACATATTCAAACTACTAACATTGACATGTTCATGTAGTGGGACTGGTATGTAGTGGTTCTTAGTGGTTACAATAATATACTACTGTATTTATTAAATAAATTAATAATGTGTTTGTATATATTATGTTGTTTTTTTTCAAAATAAAACAAAGCGTTAATATAAAGCCATAACATTTGAAATTAATTCAAATGCATTTGCAAATGTGTAACCAGAACATTTGCATTTGAATGCGACCCCAAAACATTTGTATTTGAATGCATTCCTGGAAAATGGCATTTGCATTCGTATTTGAATCAAGTGAAACATTTGCATTCAAATGCATTGACATGCATTTGTTAACAAGCCTGCTCAGCATATGTGCTTGTGCACTTGTAGACAATGAATCGGAATCGGAAAAAGTTTATTGAACCCAAAGTAATACAAACATAATATCATCACAGTTAGACAATCTTTTATAAACAAAATCCAAGTTTAAGTTCATTTATCTTAAGGAAACAAAATTACATTAATTTGTTTATTGTAATTGAAAAACAAACAAAAAAACAAACAAACAAAATACAAAACCTGTATTAACACAAGTATTCCTTCAGCTAACTGTTGTTTTAGAACGAAGCATATTTTAATGGGTCAGGGAGACTTCTACAAAGACCAATATTGATCGCTATCGTAGAAGCCATCCTAGTGAAATAAACTTAATAAATTAGTACCTTTAAACATTTTCCATGAAAGAAAAAACACAAATGCATCTATTCTCAATAAAAAATACACTCACTTTAGGAAGCATTTTGAAGAAAAAAAACGGTAACCAGAATTTTATTCCAAGCACACATTTCAAAAATGTTAAGTTTATTGCATTATAATAAATGTTTATGCAGAGTTACATATAAAATGACAGAGTAACAGACCAGGGAGGTGCAACTAATGAGATTGTTGACATATATAGCAGTTTCATACTGAATAGAGATTTTGGTAATTTTGTAAAAAGTGTTTCTTAACATAACAGGAAAATCCGTGTAAACTAAACTTTATTCTATAACCGGTAATATGAATATCATCAAACTGTTCTATCTAGTACTTCCAAAATTGCATATTCTGTTGAATGACCAGTTTTGGAGCCATACTGGTTTGAATAAAAAAGTCTATGTTCAGTAAAGAATTAATAAATTTGATTGTGCATTACTTTTTCGATAACTTGAATCACTGGTAATAATGATATAAGTCTATAGTTACTAAATAGTGTCATCATCATTTTAAAAAATTGGAATAACTTTTACAATTTTTAGTTTATCTGGAAAAATTCCAGTATTTAAAATTTGTCTTCCAATCAATGTTAGAGGTTAAATTATAATGCATTTTACGTATTTTAATTGTTTCAAAGAAATGCCATCATGACCACAGCTGTTTTTGCAGGAAATGTATCGATTATTTTTATTATGGTCTCTTCATTAATTTCATGAAGTTTAGAAAGGTTTACAAGATGCCTTTTCAAATAAGAACTATAACTTTTTTTACTTCTTATATTTTGTATTAATTGAATTTATTTGCAATTTCCACATTATTAGTTATTTTAAAGTCACCTTCTCTGAAAGTTGTTTGTAGTGTTTTATTTTTACTGGGTGTAGATATAATTTTTTGTTTTCCAAGTTTGGCGATTTCACCTAAAGGTTGCAAAACAGTCTCACCAGGGTAAAAAAATTTTTTTTTTAATGAATTCAAAGTACAGATATACAGAAACGAGGAACTGCCCCCGACCATTTTGTAGGACAGGAACAGCTAAAACTCCAAGGATAGCACCGGTGTCCTCCCACAATGTCGTACAGGATACAGCGATTCTGGTCTGATGATTTATTCTTAAATTTTGTGACATCTTCTTTCAGCTTTGTCACAGTTTGTGCAAAGTTGAGACTACATCTGATCCCTTTGGTTAACAAAACTTGTTTCTTGTGAGGAGTGGCATTGTCCACCAATGATTCAACAACTCTTGCATAAGATGTAAGTCTACTAGGCATGGCTTTCCTTGTGGACAAGTGTTTTCTAAGGAAGTGGCTCTACTTGTGGATGGTGGTGTTGAAGGAACCCATGGCTCTGCTTGTGGATGGTGGTGTTGAAGGAACCCATGGCTCTGCTTGTGGATGGTGGTGTTGAAGGAACCCATGGCTCTGCTTGTGGATGGTGGTGTTGAAGGAACCCATGGCTCTGCTTGTGGATGGTGGTGTTGAAGGAACCCATGGCTCTGCTTGTGGATGGTGGTGTTGAAGGAACCCATGGCTCTGCTTGTGGATGGTGGTGTTGAAGGAACCCATGGCTCTGCTTGTGGATGGTGGTGTTGAAGGAACCCATGGCTCTGCTTGTGGATGGTGGTGTTGAAGGAACCCATGGCTCTGCTTGTGGATGGTGGTGTTGAAGGAACCCATGGCTCTGCTTGTGGATGGTGGTGTTGAAGGAACCCATGGCTCTGCTTGTGGATGGTGGTGTTGAAGGAACCCATGGCTCTGCTCGTGGATGGTGGTGTTGAAGGAACCCATGGCTCTGCTCGTGGATGGTGGTGTTGAAGGAACCCATGGATCTGCTCATGGATGGTGGTGTTGAAGGAACCCATGGCTCTACTCGTGGATGGTGGTGTTGAAGGAACCCATGGCTCTACTTGTGGATGGTGGTGTTGAAGGAACCCATGGCTCTGCACCCGTCTGTGAGCCTACTTCTTCCTCAACAACAACACGGTCAATGTGATCATTGGGCCTAATGAGTGCCCTGTTCCTTTCCCTGTCTCGATTTCTTCCTGCTTGCACCATATGCCTTGATTTCCTCTTGCAACACTCAGCCACCTTAGTCCTGATATACTGCTTCTTTTCTTCTGCTGACAGATCTTTGAAATGCTTGTTTGGTGGCTTATTCTGCTGCATCTGCTTTTCCTCAGCTGTGTTGTCATCTTTGCATGCTTTTTGGATCCCCTCTGTTTGTTCTTCTTTGCTTTCCACTGTGCTCGCCACTTTTCCTTCTCTGTGTTAGACAGTGCTACAACCGGAACATAGCTTCTCCACTTACGGGTGCGTTCTTTGTCGGTGTACGCGGTGTACTGGATCCTTGTCCTTCAGAGTTTGCAAGTATTGCGTTGTTCTACATGGCGTGGTGTCAATTGTGGAAGTTGAAGATTTGTTTCTTAGGGTCCAGCTGAATTTAACTTTGAGGTAACTCGGCATGCTCTTCACTGTTCACTGAGAACATGTATTAACCAGTTTGAACAGTTTGCTCACAAAGTCTAGTATTCAGTTACACTGTCATAAATCATCATTGAGCTGCATTATGTAGTAAGCAATGTGATGTCTGGACAGTGTACACATTTTAAGTGAATGGAGTCCACATTCAGTTTAATGTATAAAAAATTTATATTTAATCAAACTTGTATTTTCAAAAGTTCTGCATTTCATTTAAAATTCTACAAAAAACAAAGAAGTGTACTCTTTGTATAACTATTATGTTCAGGAAAGGCATTACCAACAAAACTCTAATATCATTTTACAGATAATCCAAGAGCCACACCATTCTATAAATAATTTTTAGCCAGTCTATGCATGCATGGTTAGAAATCTATGTCCAGGAATCCTGCACCCTAGCCACCAATCTCATCATATTTAGTTCAGGATAGGACACATTTTTACGGAATTTGTTCTTACTGAAGTGTTAGGCCAGACAATAGAGGTGAAGTTGCTGGAGGCTGAACATTATATCAATTTATCCAGATACACGTAGCAATATTTTAATGCACAATGTGCCACCTTTCCTGCCTTTTAAATCAGTTGGAAGTGGAAATGTTCAGGAAAGGACAGTATTGTTATTTTTACAGAAAATCATGCAGTCCATTCAAATCAACATAAAACAAAAAATATTTGGTCAATTGTGACCAGACTTGGGATATGCATTTCTGAGGGTATATAGAAGTATTGCTGAATTTCACGTGCTCCCCATAACATTTTGCTATTTATTCTAATGTGGTTTAATTTCATAAAAATGCAAATGAGACAGAGAAGCCACTGAAATTTCACATATATGTGCTCGTAGATAAATAATCGTAATAGTAAATGCTCTGAAATTTTCGGAGAAGGTTGCTTTGCCAATACTTATCTAAGAAACATAAAGAAACAACACTAAACCATATTGGTCTAAGTATTTGGAACAAGTTAGGCATAACGGTCATTTTGCGGCGCTTCTGTTTCAGGGTACGCCAATACGTTCGACGCTTTCATGGCCGTTTGTGCTGGCCTTTCCAATATTGCCTGTAGGTGTTTTCTGTTTCTAGGCACGGAACACAATCAGAATCCATCCGCCATTAAACGATAGAGTCCCTAGGAAAAATTAATTGTGCAGTTTGGGTGTATTAGTGAGAGGAGAAATTGTGGGAGTGAACGAGTGTAAGTAATGTTTTTGTGCACAGTAGCATCTGAGCTTTGAAATGATGCCATTTGTCAGTTGGTATAACACAGTGGCCATTAGGCAGCATGTACTCATATTTTGGAAACAGGTGAATTTCATTGCAGAAATGCAGGGTGTCATGCGTCGAAGCAATTTTTACGAAAAGGAGGTATGTCATTTTCATGAATTTCACACACCATGCGTCTTAGTGAGTCTGTCAGGTGCTGTGAAATATAAAAAAACTGTAGGATAAAAAAAGGTGCAAGAACGTTATAGTGATCGTCTATGGGAAAAGTGACTGTGGTCGGTGCCCTTCTCCTCGGCACAGCACCCTGGTCTGTCTCCACAAGATGTGACCTTGGGTTGTTGCACCTTTCCTGTTGTTCTCCACCCCTTTTCTCCATCCATTTTGACTCGGACATGATCACTCTGTTGTAGGTTTGACAAGGGACGTGCTCCCCTGCACTTATTGAAGCTCCGTTGATAAGTTGCTTTGTATCGCGTGTCTCGGGTGCATACGTGTGACTCTTTGGGTACACGTTTCTCTTAGAGACATGGCAGTAGCGTCTGCATCTCTTGTTGCATCATCATCGTGGCGGGACTTCTCCCGTTTGCTGCTACCAGCGTTGCTCGATACGTCTTCAGCCCCAGGGATGGATCATCCTGAACGAGGGTCTGCTTGTTACGTGTTGAAATGTGTAGTCATTAGCGAACTGTCTAAACTCGTCCGACAAGAACTGAGATCCATTGTGTGTTGTTATTTTGTCACACAGTCCCCATCGAGCAAACATGTCCTTGAACTGCAGGATCACAGCTCGACTAGTAGTCGTTGTCAGATGGGCGATTTCCAGGTATCTTGAGTAATAGTCGATGACGACAAGATATTTCTTGCCTATTAGCTCACATAGGTCTGCTGCTAAGTGTGACCACGCACGATCTGTGAGTGGTGTCGTCACTCGTGGCTCGCTGCATTGAGTAGAGCGTCTTATTTCGCAGTGGCTGCAGTTCTCCACCATTGTAGATATCTTATTACTCAGCACTGGCCACCAGACTGACATTTTCGCTCTCTCGATTTTTGACGACCCCTGATGTCCATCGTGTATCCAATTGAGGATTTCCTGTCGCATGGATCTTGGCACAACGATGTGATCATCATACACAAGCAAGTCTTCTGTGATCGATAGACGATGACGGGCTTCAAAGTGTGGTCATAGCCCCAATGGAATGTCTTGGGCATATCTAGGCCACCCCTGCTGCATGAATGGCCATCTGCAGCTGTTCGTCGTCTGTTGTAGCCCGTCTTAGTTGGTCCAGCTTACTCGATGAGGCTGGCCACTGGCTGACTGTCGTTTTGATGTACAGGGACACGTCTTCCTCCTGCTGTACTGTGATTGCTTCTACTGACTCTCTTAGTGGCTTTCTCGACAGCAGGTCAGCGACAACTAGCTGCTTCCCAGGCACATACTCGGACTTCAGATTGAACCACACCATGCGCATCAGGAGACGTTGACACCTCAATGGCGCCATATTCAAGTCTTTTTCGTCGATTAGTGGTACCAATGGTTTGTGATCCATGAACAACGAAAACGAATGGAGTCCACGAAGGTACTGCATAAGCAGCTCCAGACACATGCCAAGCACTCTCGCTCTATCTGTGCATACTGCTGTTCCGTGGGAGTTAGTGTGCGTGAACAGAATGCTCATGGATGTTGTTTGCCATTGCTTTCTTCTAGTAGCACGCCTCCAATGCCATAGCTGCAAGCATCTGCGCTAACCATAGTTGGCTTGTTGGGGTCTAAGTATGCAAGTGTAGGGGCGCTCATCACCATTGTCTTTATCTTGGTGAACGCCTCTTGTTGTACATAACCCCAATTCCATACGCTGTCTGTCTTCAACAGGTCATTTAGTGGTTTTATGACTGTCGAGAGGTGTGGCAAGCACTGTCCCAATGTGTTTCAACCCAAAGCAGTTCACCTTCACTCCCCAATGCACCTCAAAGCCGCAATCCTGCTTGCTGCCACATCATTCTGATACGAGCAGGGGATGTTCCCTAATCAACAAACACGTCGTTGTTAGATACAATAATGCCCCACATCCTGGTGTTATCATTGATGAAGATAGTGAAGAGGTAGAAGTTCTTATTCTTAGAAACATCACAACAACTAATAGTAGAATCAGCAACAACTTTTCCTTATGTTATCAGCAAAGCAATTATCAAATTCCACACCACAGCTGCCAGTTGTAAAAAATTCCAAAAGTTTCCAGTTTCATGATGACAAACCATGTCCAACTGTAAACTGAAGATATGGAACCTGGTGCACTGGTTAGAGGTCTGACCACAAACTCGCACATGAATGTACGCTGCTGACGCATACCTACACATGGCCAAATACTTGTAGACATTTTTCTTTTCAAAAATTTTATGAGCCGAGTTGCACAGAACTAATTTTAAGCATGCTGTGAATCTCCAACACAACAGAAGAGACCATCTTTAAACAGCTATACAGCTGTATTTTACTTTCCAGTGTAGATCCATAACAAATATGTCATCTGAAGTTAATATGGAATGTTTTATTTTACTGCTCGAGTATCCTTTAGTCACATTTGGTGCACATGTCAGTTATAATGATCTGTTTAGTAAATTAGATCACTCAAAGCCCTGAATGTCATGACATGTCTTCCTGGAGTAACTTGTCACTATGGAATGTTGTGACGTCTCCCTGGGGTAACTTGTCACCCTGAAACGTTGACATGTCCTGGAGTAATTTGTCACCCCAGAATGTTGTGACATGCCTTCTTGGAGTAACTATCACCCCAGAATGTTGTGACATGTCTTCCCGGAGTAACTTGTCACCCTGGAGTGTTGTGACTTGTCTTCCCAGAGGAGTAACTTGTCACCCTGGAATATCGTAACATATCTTCCTGGAGTAACTTGTCACCCAAGAATGTTGCCACATATCTTCCTCGAGTAACTAGTTGGCAGACTGGTTGTCCTGCGGTATGCCCATTGCCACTAGGTGGCAGGTTGGTTGTCTTGCTGTACAGCTGATGCCATCAAGTCACAAGCCTTCTTGTGCTTCTTCCAGTGATTCACCTGGCACTCTCTACAAGTAGAACTCTTATCATGAGTGTTCCATGAACCAATTTCTTCTTTTCTAGAGACCAGTTATGCTACACATAATTGCATTAATAATCAGTGATATTTCTTTAAAATTCTTAACATTTCAATGTTAAAAATAGATGTTATTACAAGTTCTTATTATGAACATTCTATAAGCCAATTTCTTCTTTTCTAGATTCCAATTTTGCAGCACAGAATTGCATTTATAATCACTGATATTCCTTTAAAATCCTCAACATTTCGTTGTTAAAATATGTTATGTTATATTCTTTGACATCTCATGAAGTTAGGGTGTATTGGTTTCACTGTCTATATATTTATTTTTTTAAATATCAAAACTTATTTGAACTGGATCTTGCTTGATTTACATCAGAAGTTAGTTTGACTTGGCTGCTGAATATCCGTAACAGTCTGGTTGACTGCAACATGGCAAACAGGTTAGTGTAATATGGTCGAGTGCAAACTGTTTCAATGGTAACTGGCTTAAAAATAAAATTGTAAAATTTATAAGGCACCATTCCAACAGTGGGGAGTGTGGCAGGAAGTGGGAGGTTAGCGTAAAAAATAGGTGGGAGGCAGGTGTGACTGGTGGGAGGTGGACTCTCAAAATTGTTGGGAGGTGGGAGGTTTTCCCTAACAACAGATGGGAGGTTGAGACCCCTGCCACACCCCCCTCAACAATTGTTGCTCATACATAATATTCTAAATAAAAAAATAAACAAGAACATGACAGAACTTTGAACATGTTTACTACAAATTGCCCCACCTCCGGCAGTACCACTCATTCTGGCACCGCGAGCACCGCTTAGACGCCTCAGCACCACAAACAGCACACTTGGGTGGGTCTGTGAGTAGGTTCTCCATCACGTCAAAGTTGTAGGTGTCGGCCAATCTACAGGTGTACCAAAAAGTACAGGGGTCATTGCAGCCTTAAACACTACCTCACGCATGCAAGCACGCACATGCAAGCACACACAAACATAAAATTTTTTATTAGTAATTTAGTATATAAATTTACATATAATTACATGGTGCTAATGTTTTAATAACCAACAAAAGAAAATATCTGGCTTCAAAAGGACTGGATGAAAATATTAGTAACACCGCTGACAGTCATTTAAATCTAGTAACACTGAGATAGTCATTTACACCTAGTAATACTGTAGATACTAGATAGTCATTTAGACCCTGTAACATTGTAGATGGTCATTGTGACTTAGTAAAACTGAGAAAATCATCTAAACTAAGGTAACACCGAGGTTGTCATTTAGACCTAGTAACATTGCAGATAGCTATTTAGACTTAGTAAAACTGAGATAATCATCTAAACTAAGGTAACACCGAGGTTGTCATTTAGACCTAGTAACACCGAGATTCATTTAGACATAGTAACACCGCATATAGTCACATTGTAGGTACAGTGAAACAGATTAACAACTCAATTCTATGAATTTTATTTTTTTATTTTTATGAAATTCATGTTGACAATAGCAACCTTAAAATTCTAGTCATTTGTGAGGTGGCTGTTTACCAGTATCTCCCAGGCCCACACGGTCATTGTCCATGTGGATCCACACAAGTCATTTTCAGTTTTAATTCTCTCGTCAATTATATGTTCTATTTATATCGATTCACTAATCAGCTAAGGATATGGTGGCCAGAAACAATTATCTGTGAAGCACCATGTGAAAGAACAAACCAGGGACCAATCGGACATCAAATTAGAAGGAAGAAGTGGAGTTGGATAGGCCATGCTCTAACGAAGCCAACACAACACATAACGAGACAGGCGCTCACATAGAACTCTCAGGGCAAAAGGGGAAGGCCAAGAAACACCTGGTGCAGAGAAGTAGAAATGTCAAAAGCAGAACACAAATGGAAAGAACTGGAAGCCCCAAGCCTAAAACTGGAAAGGAGTCGTTGATGGCCTACGCTCCACCAGGGAGTGAAAAGGGTTAAGAAAGCAAGAAAGACAGACCAGCAGATGAGTGACTAATATGTGAATGTATCCTAAAAGCCACTGTGTACAAACCTTTTAGCCTGTTCCATCATGTCCTCCTTGGAAGGATTGAAGAACTGCTTGCTTTGTCTCTTTGCAATCTTTGCCCATCGACCATCATACTTTTGCAGGATGTTCTCTCGGATCTCTGGGATCTGTTTGAAGCAGTAATAAAATTACAACAATTTGTCTGCTTGTACACCATTATGTTGCTTGTATACCATTATGTTGCTTGTACACCATTATGTTGCATGTACACCACTACGTTGCTAATATTAATGTTACAACAATTTCTCTGAGAACATCTATCATTTTATTACTAACAGTAATGTTACTGCAGTTTCTCTGTGCATGTATAATTGAAAGAAACAGATTACCATATTGTTTCCTATAGACGCGCACTACCTAATAGACGCACGCCCCCTTTTTGAGAAGTGAAACCATACACAAAAACAAAAGATTTTCAGGAGTGAAGGCACGGTAAACATAAATGACAACAGTACTGCTGCATCACCTTGCGGGCTCTTTAGAAAGTGTGTTTTTAGCTGCAATGTGGCACCACATTATTATCACTACTGGCGGCTTTCGCCAGATGTCTGTAGAAGTACTAGGACTAGCTTTTATTTATTTTATCATTCACTCGCCATCAGCAAAGTGTGCGAGTTAGAATTGTCTATTTAATGATGCTCAAAGAATGGAGTGGTGGCCGGCTGACACTGTTTGTCTGGAATTACAAAACATGAACGAACATGCTTTTTCAGTGTCTGTCTTGTGCATTTTTGTAGTGTGTCGATCGAGTGTCATTTGTTTTGGTAGATGTGCTGAAACTGCATCTTTGCTAAGTGCAAAACAAACAATGCAACACCTCATTGTAGGCTTACAATTTGAATTTGAAGCACATGTAGATTGGACAAAATACATCATGCAAAACAAGCACTAGTTATGAAATAGATCAGTGATCAATGACATGGTTCCCAAGTCATTCCCTAGAAGCGCAATGCTTTTTTCGCATAGTTCACAGTGGCGCCACACTGTGGATTAGCTACCAGTCTGATTTAGAGGCTGATTTCCACGTTTGAGAACTAATAGACGCGCACCCAAGCCTTCGCACTCGTGCACCGTGCGTCTATAGGGAACAACACAGTATATATATCATCAGATAATAACTTCACTGACAATGAAAATGTTGTGCTTAGCATAGCATTTTTAAGTGCTAAAATGAGCAAAATGTGAATTTTTTTACAATTTTGGTGGTTAAGTGTCACTGGCTACCTTTCACTGTGATGTCATCGTTTGACCACTGATGACCACTGACCTGCTCCAGAAGTAGGTCACTCTTGACCGCGGGAGGGTCAACCATGGTCAGTTGCTCCAGATACTTCCTGAGCTCCATAAGGACGGGCATCTGGTCCAACAACACTTCTGTCAGATGTGACCTCAGCTGTGACACGAGACGACACACGACATTGTTGAATCTTGACAGTACGAATCACAATGACCAGTCACACCACTGTTGTACACAGAAAATACATGCATTTACCTCATGACATCTACACCATAATATCCACCACGTGACATATACCATTTGACATATATCCAGTAACATCTACCCCATGAAATCTACCGTGTGACATCTACCCAGTGACACATATCCAGTAACATCTACCCCATGAAACCTATCCTGTGATATCTACCCAGTTATATCTATCTTGTGATGTCTACCTCGTGAAGTCTACCCAGTGACATCTACACTGTGACATCTACCCTGTGACATCTACCCTATGACATCTACCCTGTGACATCTACCCTATGACATCTATCCCATTATATTTACCTTGTTACATCTACCATGTGACTTCTACCCAGTGACATCTACCCCGTGACAACTAGCCCGTAACCTCTACCTAGTGATGTCTACCCAGTGACATCTATCCCGTGACACCTACCCAGTGGCATCTACTCAGTGATATTTACCACAGACACATAGAGGAGAGATATTGATGGTTATCCAGCATAAAAAAGGACATAAAAATGTTAACCCTGAAACTACAAAAAACGACTTACACAGCTCATAAAAATAACTGAACTAACAGCCTTGGCCCAGACACATAGAACATTAACTATCAGAAATCATGGTAACAACATTGGCCATTAAACAACCTTTAGGAAGAGTTTCGTGCCCTGCTGCTAGTAGTGGAGCACAAGACTAGGAAGTAAGACCATCTCACCTTGAGGATGACATTCTTCCTGTAAGAGTTTCATGTCCCACTGCTAGTAGTGGAGCATAAGACTATAGGAAGTAAGACTATCTCACCTTGAGGATGACATTCTTCCTGTAAGAGTTTCATGCCCCACTGCTAGTAGTGGAGCACAAGACTAGGAAGTAAGACCATCTCACCTTGAGGATGACATTCTTCCTGTAAGAGTTGAGTTCGTATTTCTTCTGACACTCGTCTGACATGAGGAGTTGGAACAAGGACAGCCACACCTGGTCAGAGCAATGAAATACACAGCTTATCTTACATGTGTGCTTACATCAGTAAAGGTAAAAACAGGTAAAGGTACGTTCTTATATAGCATGGTATCCAGTCTTTGGGACCGTTCAAAACGCTTTACACTTCACCCCCTGGCAGACCTGTTCATTCCAACACCAACTCGACTTCTCGGGGAAGCATTCAGCCATACTGTAATTACTGTGAGAAGACTGTTCGTTCACATATCCATCACTGTCTATAGCCAGGTACTCATTCATACAGCTGAGTGAACTGGAGCAATGTGGAGTGAATGAAACTGCCCAAGCTTCGAAACGGCAGCAAGAAGATTCAAACCCAGATTCTCTCGATTTAGAGTCTGATGCTCTACCCAGAGTGTCTCTGTGCCCCAGAAGTGTGTAGTGTGGGTCAGGGGTAGGAACAGAATTTTCAATTTGTAGGCTTCCTGTTTCTTCATCGGTATTCTTGGCTTATGTTTATATAGGTTAGCGAAATGGCCCCACCTGTTTGTAATTAAATTTGTGTATTGGTGGTGGAATGTCTGTATTCTTTGCATTACATGTTCATGACGACTTTTTGATGCATATATGTTATCGTCATGCTTGTAGGAATGTGGGCTCTGAGAAACTTGCCGGACGGGGCTGTACATGTGTTCAGTTCCTGTCTGGTTTGCTTTGAGGAGCTCACATTCCTGTTAATGTTCTTCCCAAAGTGGCTGCGTGATAAGCAGTCCACTTTGCAATAAAAAACGTCATTTATTTGGCCTGTTTCAATTCACTGCTACATCGGACTTGAGTTGGTTATTGCATAAATATACATATATACTGTATTTGACCTATTAAGTGTACATGCCCTAATATCTTTGTATTATATATACATATATATACATATATATATATATATATATATATATATATATATATATATATATATATATATATATATATACATACTGTATGTGATCTATTAAGTGTGCATGCCCTAATTAGAATATACCCTCTTTTTTAATCAGCAGAATCCATAATTATTGTAATTTGACTAGTATCGAACAATTGAAAAGTGTTGCCATCCGGCGTTAAACAGTTGGCACCACTTTTCAGTTGTTCTACATTAGTCACCGAATGACACCACTAGTGTTAAACAGTTACATTACTGTTCACAGATAACAATTTTGGTGTACACTTGTAAGTAGATTCCTTGAAATTTTTCTATGGCCCAATTTTTTTCAAATGCACTGTGTGCTTAGTAGGTCAAATACAGTAGATACAGTTGCAAGCGAGAGCATGAAGTGTATGCACTACTGACTACACTACAGCACTCAATGCATCACACAAACTGTGTTACCACCACACGCCCTGAACTGAAGTTTCTTAAAATCTCACCTGGCCCTCAATTTTGGTGAGTTTGAACCTGTCAGCTCCATCAATCTCTTGCCATTTGTTGTCAATATACTTCTTGAGAACACCTGCAAAACCACCAGAAACAAACAACAAGACTCACTACAATGATAACCAGGACGTGTCTTACCATCTCATACCAGATCATCCCATCAATTAAATATATGCTATGCAATGTTTATCTTTTGTATATATTGTATATATAACGTATCGATGTATACTGAGTTTATCTTTCCATAAAGCTCTTCTACAAACATACCCATGTCTCCTGTGTTCAGCAAACCAACAACAATTTCTAGACATAATTCTAGTAGGTAATTTATCCCACATAAATATATCATGGTTCCAGTTGCATTGACATGTGACACTCTTGGCAACTTCCACGAGAACAAGCTCTCAATGAGATAAACTCAGGGAAACAACTTCCACGAGAACAAGCTCTCAATGAGATAAACTCAGGGAAACAACTTCCACGAGAACAAGCTCTCAATGAGATAACCTCAGGGAAACAACTTTATAATTATAATATATATTGCTATAAAGTGTTACCTTTGTGAAATTTTGTCCAAGGTTGATTTTCAACTAGCTCCACAAACATCATGGGAAAGTCATGCGTGTTGAGCATCCGTGTACGAACACTCAGAGGCAGTCTGTAACATGTAAACACATACAAATTTCAGACAAAATAAAAACAATAACAATCTCAGTTAAGCGTGACCTTGTTTCATGGTGTGAAATTAATTAACAATAGTTGGTGTTATTACCAAATAAAATATGGCAACACAAATTATTATTACTCACAATTTATTGCATTATTCAATTCATCAGTAAAATTTAAATCGCTGTTGCTAAGCTAAATAAAAGTGAAATCGTTTTTGTAATAATATACTAAATACAGTTGCCTGATATATTTTTGTCGTATTATAACTCTACTCACACTGACAAATTGTCTGTTCTCTCATAACTCTAGTTACTCTACTCACACTAACAAGACAAGTGGTCTGTCATCTTGTCTTATAACTCTACTCACACTGACAAGACAAATGGTGTGTCATCTTACAACTCTACTCACACTGACAAGACGAATGGTGTGTCACCTTATAACTCTACTCACACTGACAATTGATCTGTCGTCTTATATCTCTACTCACACTGACAAGTGGTCTGTCATCTTATATCTGTATTCACACTGACAAGTGGTCTGTCGTCTTATATCTCTATTCACACTGACAAGTGGTCTGTCATCTTATATCTCTATTCACACTGACAAGTGGTCTGTCATATTACAACTCTATTCACACTGACAAGTGGTCTGTCGTCTTATATCTCTACTCACACTGACAAGTGGTCTGTCATCTTATATCTCTAATCACACTGACAAGTGGTCTGTCATCTTGTCTTATAACTGTACTCACACTGACAAGATAAACGGTTGTCATCTTATAATTCTACTCACACTGACACAACGTCTGTAGTCTCATAACTCTAATCATACTGACAAAATGATATGTCATCTTATAACTCTATTCACACTGACAAGTGGTATGTCGTCTTATAACTCTACTCACACTGACAAGTGGGTTGTCATCTTATAACTCTACTCACTGACTGACAATATGTCTGTTGTCTCATAACTCTACTCACACTGACAAATGGTCTGCCATCTTATAACTCTACTCACACTGACAAATGGTGTGTCGTCTTATAACTCTACTCACACTGACATGTGGTCTATGACATAGCGTGCTATGGACACTGCTTTGACACTGATGTCGAAATTGAGAGCTTCATTCTGTTTTTCAAGTTCCTAAAAGCACAGAATGTATATATATATTGAAGTACTTGTTAGTAGAAACACTATTTCATTCACACAAATCACTAGTTAGACAGTTTATATGTAACATGTTGTTCTCATTCTCAACACTATATTACACCAGAAAAACAGATATATAAAGACAAAAGTGGAACTTTGACTCCAAAGATATACATTTATGAGTTTTACTGTATTGTTGGAAGCAAGAGGACAACTTCATGTCCCTCTGTGTAAAACCAGATCAACCACAGAGACTGACAACAAACAAAGGCAACAGAACTCAGAGTAAATCTAGTCACAGCTGACAAGCACCTAAGGCATGGTATTCAGAGGTAATGTAGCATTGCAAAGAATTTTGACCAGGCCATTTACATGGGGGTAAAAGCTTGTCAGATAAGCAATACAGAAAGCGGCCTCACCATCAGAGCAAAACATGTTAAAATAGCTTATATGTAACTAAATAAAAAATTTTTAATGGAAATATACAATGGTGAAAACAATGGAAATATACAATGGTGAAAACAACAAATCTATGCAATTTAATAATGTAGATGTAACATTTTACACTGACATCCAAAGAGTTAATAACGTAGATGTAACATTTTACACTGACATCCAAAGAGTTAATTATGTTCCATTAACCATGATGCTTTGGAATACCCACTGATGCTTCAGTGACCATATTCAATATCAGTCATCTCACAATTAAGGTCACGTTGCTTGAATCAAATACCTCTAATGTGGAGGCACTTGTTGAACTGTGCAGGGCTGAAAAGGCATTTTCATCATCTTCGTCATCTTCACCAGCCTCTTCAGCTGTCCTGTGAAGAGACAGATACACATGGACATACATCTGTCTGCATGTTAGTAGCAGTAGATTTCAGTTTGTGGAAGGAATTTCAGTTTCTTTCCCAAAGGATATATTTTTCAAATACAGTGTTGTTGTGTTCATATACTTACGAACTTACATATCCTTTTCGTACCTTAGTTGGTGCATAAGGTCATAATGTGTTCATATAAGTGAGTTGGTAACCGAACAGTATTTCTTTGTATGTTGTAAACGGCTGCTTACTTTGCAATGAGATCTGTGACTTTCCTGTAGCAGTAGTCGGTGAGGTCGAGCATGGCGTCTCCACCCGCCTCTGCTGCCTCCTGGTGGTACAAGGTCGTCTCGAGCAGGTTCACCAAGGTCGCCTCATGGTACAGCTACAATGGAAATGGTGCTTTGTGTCTAAAGTCACTACATAACATTTTATTAGAAGTGAGGCCTTTTATTTTTTATTAATTGGCTTACAGATCCACTGACCCAATATTTGTTTTCGTATTTTAGCACGAAACATCATTCCATGTACAAATAACATATATTCTTTATTAAACAATGCACTGGATGGCACCTACACAAAAATGCTGCAGAAAACTCAAAATGTGTCATGGCACCACCACATGACCAAGCAGACCAACCAAGAACTGTATGGCTCCCTCCCACAGTTCACTACCATTGTGAGACAACGGCTCCTTTGTCTGGCAGGTCATGTGATGCACCATGACGAAGCAGCCAACAAAGTCCTGCTCTGGAAGCCCGATGGCCCTCGGAGAAGAGGTCGACCAAAAACTACTCTACAAAACATACTAGAGAAAGACACGAACCTCAGTGGGACAAATCTAATAGCGGCAATGAAGAACCGAAACCTCTGGAAAGAAATCATCATGTCACCACATTAAGTGGATGACATAAGTAAGTAAGCAAACAAGTTTGTTCTGCGCACTTTTTTGGGCCAAGCAGCGCCGCGCGTTGCATCAGCATCTTCTGCGGTGAGCGTCAGCACCTTATATTACCAGTGTTTTTTGGACCACAAAGGTGCACAAAACACAATATTTAAAAAAGAATATATGCTTTATGTACGTGGAATGATGTGGAACGAATGCACTGACGTAGAAAAAATTAGATAAGAATGTCGTTTAGTGGCATAAATAATTGAGGCTAATCAGTTCATGATTACCCCATAAACCAACTGATAAAAAATAAAAGGCCTGAGTGTACAGTTTTCTTGTTTATTTAAATCAAATTGCGTTTCTCCAAAACCATGCACACGTGACTGCAGAGGCAGCTTTAAGATCTACCAGGGGCGCATAGTTCATCCAAAAGGCGACAATTCAGTAGGTGGTTCATTATTATGTTAATTGAATGAGATTATGTGTCCATCATAAACATTCATAGACTTCTGATGATGATAATTCCTGTTCACAACAAATAGGAAATTAATACACTTAGATATAACTATATAAAAAGAAAACATCAACCATGCTACTGCTAAATTGTTATTCAATCAATTTAAATTACAAATACGTCCCCTACATAGATGTAAGGATTAGGGAGCTGTAAGCTACAACCACAGTTCTAAATCTGATACCCCTATATCATAAGACACTACTATTGGCCATATTCAACAATGGGCTCTTATATAGCTAAACGGGAAGGTGTTTTCGTAGATTGAGACCACAACATGTTTTTCCATTTTCCTGTATTTTACTTCCACTAGCAGACACAATGAGCAGAAGGGAGCTATGGCATTTGTTCTTCCCGTGTAAGTGGATGAATTCTGGTACAACCGGCAAAGCCTCATTTGAATGAGCAATTTGTATTCAACATGCAAAAAGACTCAATAAACACTGGGCAGCAAGAGGCGGTCAGCACGATGAGATGAAACAACTCACTGACCAGCTGGCACTAACCACAGAATGAAGTGATACTTACGACCATATAGATGGGGAAGATGACTTTCTGTTCAAGTTGCTGCTGTTGGAATTCAGTGAACACTTTCTGCTTCCACACCTCGATTGTGATGAGCTCAGCAACTAGCACGGAGACCTGGATACCGTAGCACACGGATGTCATCTCATTATTAAACACCTTTTGGATACTAAATTTGCATGAAAATAGGCTTGCTTTGCGTTTATGATAGAAATATTTATTTTTTAAACAACACAATTTTTTTCCATTTGAAACAACATGGCCACACTTAAGGAAACATCATGTTTATTTTACATTTTGTCTTACATATACTTTATGTTCCAATAAAGAAATACAGAAATTACAGTGTGTAAAGATACATAGCTCTCTAATATCAATAAAGGTGCAACATTCTTGACATCTCCCCCACTTTAAAGATAATAAATTCTGTAAATAATTCTATTTTAACTAGAAACTTATTTTGATACAAACATTGTTCATGTTTGTCAAACCTTGGAACAAAGCTTTGATCGCAAACCATTTCAATATAACCACGTTAGCAATAATTATGGTGGGGGTCGGTCACAGAGTGTGACCTAGTGGCGGAGTGACCCCCACCGATACCATGTGAATTGTATATAAGTCAGTAGTGGTACAGATAGTACTGGTAGTGGGTAGCTGATAGGCATGATTTACTAATTATGTGTAAACACCTTTTGGGGGCCGGCATGCTTGCTGAGATTATTGGATGTATCTTATTTTGATGGTGTATGCTTGCCTAATTTCATGCTCCTTAATTAATAAATCTAAATGTCATTATTTGGCCTATTTCAATCTACGCTGGACTTGTGTTGTTATTTTGCATAAATGAATTTATGTGACAGCGGCGCATAAAGGATTTTATGCGAGATGACAGGGCAATGAAGGCAATTTGAGGTTAGACCTTTTATGGTAGAGAGAGTATTGGCCTAATTACTCACTCACGCGTATGGATACACCAACCACGTGACCTAGAGCCAGCCTCTCTCGATTCCCAAGTTAGCTTGTGTCGTTGCGAGACCTTTGCGCTGCAAATATTTCCGAATTTCTATTGTTACTGATTATTCGTTATCGCTGAATTTGTTGATTTTATTGCAAGATCAGTTTTGTTGTTCGGTTTATTCCGATCCGTTTGAAAAATCCCACCCTCCCTCCCTAATATTGTGTTAACAGTTGTTACCCAGTGTTATCTAATAAATCAAGTGGTGCATTATGTAGGGATACACTGTGGAACACTGAAGACAGAGAGGTAGTTCACAAAGTTTTTGAATTTTTTGACGCTTTTCCCTGTTATAGTTTGGTACACGAGGTTCTGCATTAACGCTTTTCCCTCCACTGAGTTTTCAGTAGTGTACACAGGGTTTTTAGTGCGGGTACTTTTTACGAGTACATTTGGGTGGCTGTTTGGCCCTACCTCTCGGTCTGATGTGTTAGTAGTTACTGGTTGACTAATGTCTAGATATGTAACACCTTTATGCATTGTGTGTTGTGTTTCCATAATGTTCATTATGAATTGTTCAAGAATGTTGGGTGGTTAGCCCACTTTTTTCATTTACCATGTTTGGCTGGGGGATCGAGTACCCCAGCCTTTCTGTTTGTATATATGTATGGTTAATTCACGGCGGAGTGACCCCCACCGATACCATGTGAATTGTATATAAGTCAGTAGTGGTACAGATAGTACTGGTAGTGGGTAGCTGATAGGCATGATTTACTAATTATGTGTAAACACCTTTTGGGGGCCGGCATGCTTGCTGAGATTATTGGATGTATCTTATTTTGATGGTGTATGCGTGCCTAATTTCATGCTCCTTAATTAATAAATCTAAATGTCATTCTTTGGCCTATTTCAATCTACGCTGGACTTGTGTTGTTATTTTGCATAAAGACAACTTCTGTGAAATAATTATGTCATACTTCTGTGAAATAATTATGTCATACCATACCTTAAACTAAAAGCCCATGGTATAGGCAATGATGTAATCAACTGGATAGAAAAGTGGCTTACACACAGAAGACAGAGAGTAATAGTAGATGGTAAGATTTCAAACTGGAAATCTGTTTTGAGTGGGGTACCACAGTGATCAGTGTTAGGCCCTATACTGTTTTTAATATATATAAATGATTTGGAGGATGACATATCTAGCAAAGTGCTCAAATTTGCAGATGACACAAAAGTATTCAGAAAGGTTACTAATGATACACATAAACAAAGTTTACAGGATGATCTAGAAAAATTAGTTAAATGTTCAGAAAAATGGCAAATGTTATTCAATTTTGGGAAGTGTAAATGTATACACATAGGACATGGAAATATGGATGAGGAATATAAAATGGGGGATGCTGTACTAGGTAGAACCACACAAGAAAAGGATTTAGGAGTAACATTTAATGCTGACATGAAAGTTTCAGAGCAATGTGGGATTGCTGCTTCGAAAGGAAATCAAATTCTAGGCCTAATTAGGAGAACTATCACGTATAAGGAGAAACATCTAATTGTACCCCTGTACAAAGCAATAGTTAGACCACATTTGGAATATTGTATTCAAGCATGGAGGCCATATCGTAAAAAAGACATAGATAAGCTAGAAAGAATACAACGAAGAGCAACTAAGATGATTCCAGAATTAAGAGACCTTAGTTACAAAAGTCGCTTATTACAATGTGGTTTGACAACACTAGAGACCAGGAGACTAAGAGGAGACCAAATAGAAGTGTTTAAAATAGTGAACGGTTATGAGGATGTTGATAGGAATATGTTCTTCAAACTTAAAGAAGGCAGTAGAACCAGAGGACACAAAGCAGCATTAGTTAAGGAACAGTGTAGGTTGGACATGAGAAAGTACTCTTTCTCACAGAGGGTGATAAATGAATGGAACAAACTGCCAAATGATTGTGTTAATGCTAGTAGTGTGAATATGTTTAAAAATAGAATTGACAGATATCTGATAAGGGCGGGCTACACATAGATGAGAAAATTGTTGGACTCTCAATAAGCCAATGGCTTCCTTGTCCACTTGCCATCTGGAACTTGTTGTTCGAGATAGCAATCTTGTCAATCTTGTTAAATCAACCTTAGTCACAATAATAAGTACACTTGCATAGCGCCATATATCTGGACAAAGTCCATTCAGAGGCGCTTAAATTACACAGGTGATAAAATTAATGGGCTAAATAAATGATAATAAATTAATTAAAACATGACACACATATATATGTTTATATATAAAAATTGTAAAAAATATGTAAATATCAGACTAATTAGCAAAATAAATAATATGAAATTTGTTAAAACATGACATATATGTGCATAGTAAAATATTGATAAATAAATAATAAAAATAGTTAAGTAATAATTAATAAATTAGTAAAAAATATATATATATATATAATCTATATGCATATATATATATATATATATATATATATATATATATATATATATATATATATATATATATATACTACTCACTATTTATCATGTTTTGAAAAGTAAACTAGAGCAAGTACACCAGCAGATATAAATTAAAGAGACCTTGTCATAAGAGGCAAGGAACTCCTTCACAAACTCCTCTTCCTGCAGTGTGGCACTCACTGCTGCCTGTATGTTCAGTTTCTCTATGCGCTCCTGCTGCTGACGCCATCTGTGGAGTACATGATAAATTGTTAAGTATCTTGAAGCAGATTGAAGCCCCACATGTGCAGTGTACAGGCTAGCCACTGAAGGGACATGTCCCAATACTCACCAGTCAAATCCCCACCTAAGGGTTCATAATCTGGCACATGCCTAACTGGGTCATGAGAGCCTAGTGAAAAGGCACACTGCTTTTGGTGGATGGGGGAACATCCGGAAGGGGGGTGTCCAGGGGGATTGTCCAGTGGGGAACTTCCAGGAGGGAATGTCCATACCACTTGTCTGGCAGTGGAGGGAGTCAGACCTCTCAAGCTTTTGTCACGAGAAATCATTACATAGAAAATATGAAGAATAATAATTTGCTTGTATGGAGTGTGACTTTTTTCAAGACCTGAGAAACAGGTGTCAAAGGCCAACATTGACCAGCACTGCCACCTACTGGCAATCACTGGCATACTTGGGGACAATTACATCGTAATTGAAATGCCAATTCTGGAAATGTAATTGGAGTTTTGTTTTTTTAAATTAATTGGTGAAAATGTATTAGGTATTTTAAATTACTTTTCAATTATTTTTCCATTAAATAATGTAACTTTTCAACTCAAATTATTCCCTACAAATAATCAATGAAATATAATATGTTGTGTATATATATATATATTTATCATATTTGTTTGTAATTGTGTACTATAATATGCAGAAATTAAATCATACTGCTCTAAAATAGATGTTATTTTTGTTGTTGAACATGCCTTTGTTGCTCTGTTCACACACAGTTATTTCTATATGGAATTGATAATTGGTATTTTGAGGTGTAATTGGAATTGGTATTTGTAATGGGTGTGTAACTGGAATTGACATAATTATTATAATGCCATAAATAATAACGACTAATGTAATTAACCCCAAGACCAAGTGGCAAGTCTGCACACTCACATGAGGTACATGTGTAACCTGAAAATCCCTGCGTTAGCTCAAAATTGGGTGATATGGAGGCAACAACAAAATCTTTAACAAACTGAAGGTGGTCGTTAAATATAAGAGACGAAGAAATAAAATGAGAAATGTGTGCGAGCCGAGCGATAATAGGTCGTTATCACTTTAAACAGCGAATCGTGTCAAATCAGACAACTTATATATCATCTACTACCATAACATAACAACAAGTTATATAAACAATTACAAGATCTAAGTATCTAAACACTCAATCATCATATATGAAAAACTAACAAACAAAACTGATACAAGTACGACACATAGAAACATGCTAGAACAGATAACCATGGTTACGAAGCCGCGAAGTCGAAATCCTTACTTTGGACCTCCAATATCTTTCAGATCGGTTGCCTGCAACGACTCTATGTAACCCTCTGCCTCCCCGGGCATCAAAACATGACATATTTCGCCACTCATTGTTGGTCAGAACTAAAATATGAACGAAATTCAACTTGAAATATAAAGGAAAACCGGCATCGAACAAAATCGACTTAGCTCTGCGTGGCGTCACCGCGTGCAGCCGCATGCCGTAGCACGCTTGGGGTTAGATCTTAGTTTTATTTTGTTCCACTCGGGCCAACAGGATAGCGTGGTTCGAAGCGAACTGACATTCCAGCTGGTGGTTCACGCTGTAAACTTCCCAAAAGCTGTGGGGTGTTATTCTATTCCATTCTATTCTAGAAGTGTTATTAATATTGTCATTGTTTATACATTAATAAACCATATTTGCCATTTAATAGCTACAATTCAAGACCCAATAATATGATTATTTATTTCATATTAACATGACATAAATTCAACAACATTTTGCTTAGTTATTCCAGAGAACAGTATTCGCGGACAAACTTTCAGCAGCAGTAGATAGCGACTTGGGTACAATGACAAATATTTTTGGAAGTAAACATTCTTTAAACTAGAAGTGCAGGGGGGTTACCTAGAGGTGTATCAAGCAGAACAAGAGGCCACTAGCACAGATAAACCAATATCAAATCATCCGAAAAACATATCTGAAAAGGTTATAGATGCGTATGTTTAAATGCAAGGAGCATAGTAAATAAGAAAAACGAATTAAACATTATGGTAGAAGATATTGACCCTCACATAATTGGTATAACTGAATCATGGGCCAACATAGATATAACAGATGCTGAATTAGGACTGACAGGATATGTAATGTTTAGGAAAGATCGAATAGGAAGAAGGGGCGGGGGAGTTATTTTATATGTTAAAGAATCCATTCAGGCTTATGAAATAAAACTAGAAAGGGAAACAGATTGCAATGAAGCTGTTTGGTGCAAAATTGTTTCAGGAAATTCAAAATTAACTATTGGATTAGTTTACCGAAGTCCAAACATAAACGAAGAGGCCAACACAAAAATAAAAACGCTATAAAGGAAGTTAGTAAAGGGGAATGTATCATAATGGGAGATTTTAACCATGGACACATACAATGGAATTCTCCAGAGAGCACAGGGATTGAGGATCAACAATTTCTATTTTTAATCCAGGATAGCTTTCTTACTCAGCACGTACTAGAACCAACCAGGGGAGAAAATGTATTAGATATAGTTTTGTCATCACAAAAAGAATTAGTGGACAATGTAAAAATATTTGAACCATTGGGTAATAGTGACCATAATCAAATACATTTTGACATCAATGTAAAATCAGAAAGTAAAAATAAGAAAACGTACAAGAGAAACCTCCACAAATGTAACTACAAAGATATGAGAAAATACTTAGCAAAGCTAGATTGGAATAACATGCTGATGAATAAGACCGCCATTGAATGTTGGAATATTCTAAAATACGAAATTGAGAGTATCATCGATAAATTTGTTCCCTTCCAAAAACAAGGAAAACAGTGTAGAAAGAAACATTTGTCAAAAGAGGCTATTAGAAAAATAATGCTAAAACAAACTATGTGGAGGGTTTATAGGCGTACCAGAAAGGAAGAAGACTATGCAAAATACAAAGAGGCACTTAATGCAGTTACAACTGAAATCAGACAATCTAAAAGAAGCTATGAGCAAAAACTAGCTTGTAACATAAAAAATGACAGCAAGAGTTTTTATGCATATGTCAGGAGTAAACAAAACGTACAAGACAAGGTTGGACCTCTAGAAGACAGTGCTGGAAATATAATATCACAGGGGTTTTTAATGGCAGAAGACCTAAATGGTTACTTCAGTTCAGTGTTTACCAAAGAAGATATTAGTTCATTACCAGTTGCTGATGCTAAATTTCAGGGGGCTAAATCTGACTATTTAGGAACGTTAGTTGTAACTCCAGAATTGGTAGCTAAGAAAATAAAGGCAATGAAGGATAACAAATCACTGGGAGTGGATGGGATTCCTCCAAAATTACTAATGGAAACAGTAGAACAAATCAGTACACCACTTGCAAGAGTATTCAACTTGTCATTAAAAGAGGGAGTTGTTCCGTTTGAATGGAAAGAAGCAAACATCATACCATTATTTAAAAAGGGTTCGAGAAATAAGTCAGAGAATTACAGACCAGTGAGTTTAACGTCAGTGATTTGTAAATTATTAGAAAGGTTAATTAAAGACCATATGGTGGACTTCCTCGTTAAGTATAAATTATTAAATTCATCTCAACATGGATTCCTTAAAGCGAGGTCATGCTTAACAAATATGTTATGTTTTTTGGAAGAAATCACTAAGTGGATAGACGTGGGATCGCCAGTAGATATTATCTACTTAGATTTTCAGAAAGCTTTTGACAAAGTGCCACATCAAAGATTACTACTTAAATTAAAAGCCCATGGTATCGGGGATAGCATAACTGACTGGATAGAACAATGGCTGACTGACAGAAGACAACGAGTTGTAGTAGATGGAGAAGTTTCAAATTGGAAATCGGTTTTGAGTGGGGTACCTCAAGGATCAGTATTAGGACCTATATTATTCTTAATTTATATCAATGACTTGGACGACAGTATAACAAGTAACGTACTGAAATTTGTGGATGACACAAAACTGTTTAGAAAGGTTAATACAGCATTTACAAAACGATCTAGACAGATTATGAAATGGTCTGAGAAATGGCAGATGTTTTTCAATTTTGGGAAATGTAAATGCCTACATACAATACATAGGAATTTGAATGTAAACTATAAAATGGGAGATACTGTTCTGGGTACTACTGTAAAAGAAAAGGACTTAGGAGTTACAATAAGCGCTGATATGAAAGTTTCAGAGCAGTGTGGTATTGCAGCTTCAAAGGGTAATCAAATTCTTGGATTGATTAGAAGAAACATAACATACAAGGGAAAAAAGTTAATTATACCTCTTTATAAAGCAATAGTTAGACCTCATTTAGAATACTGTATAAAAGCATGGAGACCATATCGTAAGAAGGATATAGATACGCTTGAACGCATACAAAGGAGAGCAACTAAAATGATTCCAGAACTGAGAGACCTTAGTTATGAAGAACGCCTGAAAGAATGTTTAACAACTCTAGAGACAAGGAAGTTAAGAGGAGATCAGATTGAAGTTTTTAAGATATTGAATGGGTATGAAAATATTGATAGAAATATATTTTTCTCACTCAAGAAGGATAGCAGAACTAGAGGACATGAGGTAAAATTAGTAAAGGATCAATGTAGATTGGACATCAGGAAGCACTCGTTCTCACAGAGGACAATAAATGAATGGAACAAATTGTCTACAGATTGTGTAACAGCTAGCAGCGTGAATATGTTTAAAAACAAGGTTGACATATATCTCAGGAGGGCGGGTTATAAGTAGATGAACATTGTTGGACTCTCGATAAGCCAATGGCTTCCTTGTCCACCTTGCCTTTGGCTTGGATGGCAAATCTTGTTAAATCTTGTTAAACTGTTTCCCAACCGGTGGGAGCCATATACGAAATACTTATCGACACGGTATATAATGCGTTGACATTCAAGAAGTAGCTCATTTCTCGAGGGAACAGATCCGAATAAAGCTGAGTTGCTTCCGAACTTTGATAATGCTTCGTGGCTGTTGAAATTGGCGTATTTAGTGGACATTTTTGGCAGACAACATAGCGCTGCTCGGACAAGAGATGACCGTCCCCGAGGAAACAAAAACAACCATGCAAAATTTTGGATCATGGAAAATGTTCCGTTTATAGCTGCCTTCTCTACGCTGCCACAGTTTGCAGAAGAGTCTGAGGTGGATCAAAGGGAGATTAAGTTCGCATCATTTGTGCGCATCTGAGAAAACTGAAATGGAATTGGAGCCGGCATTCCAAGTCGTCACCGGGTTTCAAAAATCAAAAACCCTCCCCTCTGTGGAAAATTACAACATTCAAGAAGAGCTCCTGAAGTTACGCCGGGACGGAGATGCCAAAATGCTGCACGAATCCACGTGAATCTGACCCCCCTCATTAGTTTGCTCTTTCGTGGAACATTTAACCATTTCTTACAAAATAATTTTAAGGTACCGTTTTAGGACTTTGTCACAACTATAGGTGCCCTTTTATTTCTCTCTGCTATTTTATGCTCTTCCCCTCCATGACAGAGGTGTCATCTGTCCCTCGTTCCGCGAGACAGTCTCTTGTTTTTGTCAGATGCAAATGTTCCTGCCAACGGCACTCCAAAAACTAATGGCATTTAACGCAATCTGGGAATTTCCGCCCCATTTCCCGCCGAAAGAGCAGTGTGGGATAGCAGCTTTTAAATCCAACATGCCGGAACCGAGTTTCAAGAGGCGTAAAGTTGCAGATAAACGAAAATCGAAATTCAACCCGGATTGGATCACAGAATTTCTTTGCATCGATATTTTTAACAAGATTTAACAAGATTTGCCATCCAAGCCAAAGGCCCAGATGGCAAGTGGACAAGGAAGCCATTGGCTTATCGAGAGTCCAACAATGTTCACCTACTTATAACCCGCCCTCCTGATATATGTGTCAACCTTGTTTTTAAACATATTCACGCTGCTAGCAGTTACACAATCTGTAGACAGTTTGTTCCATTCATTTACTGTCCTCTGTGAGAACGAGTGCTTCCTGATGTCCAATCTACATTGATCCTTTACTAATTTTACCTCATGTCCTCTAGTTCTGCTATCCTTCTTGAGTGAGAAAAACATATTTCTATCAATATTTTCATACCCATTCAATATCTTAAAAACTTCAATCTGATCTCCTCTTAACCTCCTTGAGGCGTTCTTCATAACTAAGGTCTCTAAGTTCTGGAATCATTTTAGTTGCTCTCCTTTGTATGCGTTCAAGCGTATCTATATCCTTCTTACGATATGGTCTCCATGCTTGTATACAGTATTCTAAATGAGGTCTAACTATTGCTTTATAAAGAGGTATAATTAACTTTTTTCCCTTGTATGTTATGTTTCTTCTAATCAATCCAAGAATTTGATTACCCTTTGAAGCTGCAATACCACACTGCTCTGAAACTTTCATATCAGCGCTTATTGTAACTCCTAAGTCCTTTTCTTTTACAGTAGTACCAAGAACAGTAGCTCCCATTTTATAGTTTACATTCAAGTTCCCATGTCCTGTATGTAGGCATTTACATTTCCCAAAATTGAACAGCATCTGCCATTTCTCAGACCATTTCACTAATCTGTCTAGATCGTTTTGTAAATGTTGTTTATCACCATCAGTATTAACCTTTCTAAACAGTTTTGTGTCGTCCGCAAATTTCAGTACGTTACTTGTTATACTGTCGTCCAAGTCATTGATATAAATTAAGAATAATATAGGTCCTAATACTGATCCTTGAGGTACCCCACTCAAAACCGATTTCCAATTTGAAACTTCGCCATCTACTACAACTCGTTGTCTTCTGTCAGTCAGCCATTGTTCTATCCAGTCAGTTATGCTATCCCCGATACCATGGGCTTTTAATTTAAGTAGCAATCTTTGATGTGGCACTTTGTCAAAAGCTTTCTGAAAATCTAAGTAGATAATGAGCAGCAGGGTGTGGAAATGGCGAGGTGCACACTTTGTATATGTGATTTTTTTGTCGCGTCGGGTGGGCGCACCGATGTAGGTCGGCACGTAGAAACCGCTTGCCATCAGAACATTTCTAAAACGATGGTAGCGACCAAAGGCGACATGGGTCAGTACGTCGCCAAGAGCAGTAACACCATTGACAGCGTCACTAAGGCGGAGACGATGGTACGTGGCGTACTGGCTGGCATACCATAACCTCCCAATGCCAGTCGCCGACGAGTTTAGCAGAATGGTCCTGGCAATGTTCCCCGATAGCAAGATTGCCAAGACGTACTCTTATGGTAAGTACTATAAAACGATATATAATCATTTATTGTCATTAGGCCAAATATGTTACATATTGTGATTGTCACCGTTTAGGATTAAGACGTCAATAAAATTATAGGACTACCTATTCCTGTTCCATCATACCTTAATGAGTTAATCTGACCGTGACCATCCTATATAATGTAACACCTCATGAACATAATTGATATGTGGTTTGATGCCACTTTTATAGGGCCTTGACCGGCTTATGTCTAGCGCCGATAATGCCGTGTAACGGATTATAGCTTGTTCGCTATTGTTCGTCCTGCACTTCCTCCATTTCACTTACGTAAACGGACGAATGAATGACGCACCAAGACAACGCAGATAATAAAGCGAACCCTGCCACCTGCGTTGAACGACCACGTTACCGACTTGTGCCGGACGGCGCCCTTCGCCCTCCCATGGTGTGACCAGGCTGGACGCCCTCTGGAGAGAAATCGCTCTCCGTCGTGACGGCGGTGGCATGGCGAGGTTTGTTATCGTCGCGAAGGTAATGCTCGCGTTCCTTGTCGTGCCACTATCGAACGCCGCCAGTGAGCGGGCCTTTAGCATGGTCAGAAAGATAGAGACATACTTTATGAGCGAGTTTGTTCAGGACGCTAAGTGTGCTTTGTTATCTGTGAAAATGAATACAGAATTGCGTCCTTCCGTCTTCGTGCCAGACGCGAAGGTGTTGGCGGCAGCGAGGAAGTCTGTCTCCTCCTATAGTCAGGAACACTTTGGCCTTGATGGCAAACTGTTGAATGTGTTGTTGACATATGATACTGATTTGTTCACATATATGTATGTTTACATTTTCTGCGCGCGCTGTTCGTGAGTTTGTCGTCTATAAATTTTTTCGCGCGCTCTGTCCCTCCAAAAAAATTTTGGGGGATGACACCTCTGCTTTTTTTATAATTGAAAGTGAATGCTACGTCTGGTGTGTCTTGACCTCGCTATCGACGGCAGGACTTAATGACAGCTGCATGTCACAACTAAACAATATTTTATAACATAAATAGATGTAACATTTAACAAGGTTTAACAAGATTGTCATCCCAAACAACAAGTTCCTGATGGCAAGTGGACAAGGAAGCCATTGGCTTATCGAGAGTCCAACAATTGTCTCATCCATATGTAGCCCGCCCTTATCAAATATCTGTTAATTCTATTTTTAAACATATTCACGCTACTAGCAATAACACAATCATTTGGCAGTTTGTTCCACTCATTTAAGTACTTTCTCATGTCCAACCTACACTGCTCCTTAACTAATGCTGCTTTATGTCCTCTGGTTCTACTGCATTCTTTAAGTTTGAAGAACATATTCCTGTCAACATCCTCATAACCATTCACTATTTTAAACACTTCTATTTGGTCTCCTCTTAGTCTCCTGGTCTCTAGTGTTGTCAAACCACATTGTAATAAGCGACTTTCGTAACTAAGGTCTCTCAATTCTGGAATCATTTTAGTTGCTCTTCGTTGTATTCTTTCTAGCTTGTCTATGTCCTTTTTATGATATGGCCTCCATGCTTGAATACAATATTCCAAATGTGGTCTAACTATTGTTTTGTACAGGGGTACAATTAGCTGTTTCTCCTTGTACATGATAGTTCTAATTAGCCCTAGAATTTGATTTACTTTCGAAGCAGCAATACCACATTGCTCTGAAACTTTCATGTCAGCACTAAATGTTACTCCTAAGTCCTTTTCTTTTGTGGTTCTACCTAGTACAGCATCCCCCATTTTATATTCTTCGTCCATGTTTCCATGTCCTATGTGTATACATTTACACTTCCCAAAATTGAATAACATTTGCCATTTTTCTGACCATTTAACTAATTTATCTAGATCATCCTGTAAACTTTGTTTATGTGTATCATTAGTAACGTTTGTACTTTTGTGTCATCTGCAAATTTGAGTACTTTGCTAGATATGTCATCTTCCAAATTTATATATATTAAAAACAGTATAGGGCCTAACACTGATACCTGTGGTACCCCACTCAAAACAGATTTCCAGTTTGAAATCTCACCATCTACTATTAGTCTCTGTCTTCTGTGTGTAAGCCACTTTTCTATCCAGTTGATTACATTATTACCTATGCCATGGGCTTTTAGTTTAAGTAATAATCTTTGATGTGACACTTTATCGAAAGCTTTCTGAAATCTAATTATACAATATCCACTGGTGACCCGTCATCTACCCACTTTGTAATTTCTTCCAAAAAGAGATTAGTTAAACATGACCTTGCTTTTAGGAACGAACACATGTTGAGATGTATTTATTAATATATGTTTTACAAGGAATTCCACCATGTGATCTCTAATTAATGTTTCGAGTAATTTACATACAACTGATGTTAAACTCACACGTTAGCCAAAACCAACGTGGGCGTCAGACGGACAACCCTAAAGCGGAAAACACCATATCACGAAATGTGCTTGAGTAACCGAAACATCACAGTAACCTTTCAAGACCTTGCTATTAGTGGAAATTAGCAATTGCCCTCATAAAACGAATATATATGCATATTGAGTAAAGATTATTATGCTGGCATTAAAAATTACCTTAGTTATCTTATTTTGTGGCATAGTATTTTGGTAATGCATGCAACAATGTGTTCACAGATAAAGTATCAATAGGGCCTACGGTGCGTTTTCTACATTATCAAGTATTTAGCGACTCTGTATGTCTGTTCCCATATATTTCCGTCAGTTTCGAATGTATGGAGCTAACGCTGTGTAGACCTGCCCGGCGGCACATGGGGATGGTTTCTACATTACATTTCTTTTTCAAAATTCCTCCGATTCCCGCGTGAGTGAGGGTGATACGAAAGGATTTACGTGAACGTTTGATGCACATATTATGTTAATCAGAACAAAAGAAGTTCGTAGTTACGTAAAATTGTTAGCAACGGTATGCGTGTATTCTACGAACGTTTGATGCACATATTATGTTAATCAGAACAAAAGAAGTTCGTAGTTACGTAAAATTGTTAGCAACGGTATGCGTGTATTCTACGATTGTTCCGAGTGATCTAATTCCAATATTCACATAAGTTCTTTCGTACGGTACGAGCGCTTCGTGAAACTGGCAGTTATAGGGCATGCATGATGTTTGGCGTACGGCGTTGTTTTTGCCAACAAACTACACAAACTTGATTGGGTAGTGCAAGGAGTCTTTAACTGTTGTAGTGGCTGCTTTTTCTCCTGTGCAACGCCAGGCAACCTGAACATAAAATCTGTACATAGTTTTCTAGGAAACGATATGGTTCCGTTGAATTTACTAGTGGATGTTGCATGATTTACCAGACGAGACAAGGAAATAGACGAACTGAAATATTTGTCACGCTGATGTTTTAATGAGTAAAATATGTAGCTATATAATGTTTTCGTCAGGTTGAACATTTTTCTAAAAAGATACCTCGAAATGAGAATGTTCAATCGTGTACACAGTAGTTCCCCACTAGTTTTAGAGAACATTGTTATAAAAGGCATATTTTAAGATGACGTCGTGAATACCACTAATACGTAAATATGACAGTCAGCCCCGATAACGTCGGCTGCAGCCACGTCTGCATAATCGTTGCTAATAACAGTTCATCATCATTTCTTTCTAAGCGCTACCTTTGCGTGCAAATAAAAAGTCATTGTCGCCACCAAACTCGTGACATTGTTCGTGCTTTCGCAGAAGATGTCTGTGTTTTGTAACGATGTTTGCTACACGCGACTTCCACGCGTTCGATATTCCGCCTGGCGACGTTTCCATTTGAATAACAACGGGATGTCTCGACCTGTCGGGACAAACCAAGTGGAACGACATTAGCGGCGTGCGCAAGTACCAACGAGGCGTAACAACACATCATAATATACATTTACATTCGTGGAAATGTCCATCAAGTTGGTAGATAATAATAATATTGAGATTTACTTACTCAACGGTAGCCGAAACATTGAGTAAGTAGATCTCACATTAAAAGAAATCTTTTCTTCATTACATTTACACAGGTGGGGGGCCACACAATATTTTGGGTGGGGGGTCACCTATCCTATACTTTGGCCCCCAATATTTCCATCAATTTCGCTCCTCCCCCACTATTCAGCAGCTTCCGACGTATGCGATTTAATTGGGATCATGCTAATCAAAGAACGTAAAAACAAGGCCAATTCATATGTTTGTATGTACATATTTTTTAAAAAGCGCCATCTGGTGTCGGCTATTTATTATGACCTCTCTCATGACCATGGCCATGGTGACGACATCTTGTCGCTTTACCGAAGCACCTGTACACAACCAAATTTACGTTCTTTGTTAAGCAGTCAAATGATTTAAACAGTCGACGCTGTGGCGCTGCAATACATGTTTTCACTCAAGTCGGCAGCCGCGTTAATTAGGCCCCTACGTTCTTTATGTTAACCTAATGCCTTTCTATGTATGATGGTAGACTCTAACTGACAAGCACGTACCAGTAGTGTTGGTTCTATCGCGTCCTGGCGACACAGACGCGTTGCTGGTACATTAGCTTTTCCGCGTTCGATTTCTTATTCCAAACCGACGTCGCTGAAGAGACACACACCCTATTGCACTACATCATTGTGGGGCAACTGAGACCCAACGCGGGTGAATTCATGCACGCACGCATACACGCACGTACATAACCGCACACGCACACACGCACGCACGCACGCACGCACGCACTCACACATGCGGACAGTGAGTTATGTAACAACATCGGCACACCATTTTAAAACCAGCAATGACACACGTAATTAGGGGACAGTAGATATAAGCGAGATTACTATCGCAACCACTATTCTCTTTATTGAGCGGGTGTGGCAGGACTCTCAACATCCAGCTCCCACCTGTTTTTGGTGCCCACCTCCCAGCTCCCACCTGCTTTTGGTGCCCACCTCCCAGCTCCCACCTGTTTTTGGTGCCCACCTCCCAGCTCCCACCTGCTTTTGGTGCCCACCTCCCAGCTCCCACCTGCTTTTGGTGCTCACCTCCCAGTTCCCAACATTTTTAGAGTTCATCTTCCATCGATCCTAATTCTCACCTATAATTTATGAGGCCAGCCTCTCACCTCCCACCCATTTTCGGACCAACCTCCCACGTCCAGCTACCCCCTCTCTATAGAGATCAGTGCACACATACGTGTGGACCGTGGACAAAGCGAGATCGCTACGCACAGCGCATAAATAACGGAAACAGTTGGAGCCGAACTGCTGCTGTACAAAGGCAAAGCGATTATTGAACAATCAAGCTGTGCCGCATCTGCTTTATTCTGTATCAAAGTTTGGTAGTTCTAGTGCATCATATTTCCAAGTTAAAGCAGTTTGAAATATGCAGTAACTATAACGTGCTGGCAGAGCAAAAACTTTAAAAGTAATTTATCTCATTTTGACTTTTTGCTGTGTTGGATTAAGTATTTTTGAACAATTTGCTTCGAACGGCAACATGTCTAAAACAATGCCCTCTTACCTGCAGTCAAGATATTCTTGGATTCGCCTTTGTTGTCCTTACCGAAGTCATCCAGGAAGACAAGGAAGCCAGACTTTTCATTGAACTTCGCTATCTGCAAAATATACGTTTGTCTCTCACTTTTCTCCATACTTCGATATGCATGCATATTTATACGCATGCACATTATGATACGATGTGAACACAAATGCAATTCTGGTCTGTCGGGCCCATGATCATCATTATTTAGAATTTAGTTTAAAGCACTCGTAGTTTTAACGAAGCAAGTATACATGTTAACTTTTAAATCAATGTAACGAAGTGTAGTCATATTTTGAGGTCAGTGTCGTGTTGCCCTGCATGCAATGATCGGTGTAGGGCCTACTGACCTCTTGTTGGTATCTGAGCTTGTCCTGCTGAGCCTTCATCTGGAAGGGAAGCTGTTCCTCGGTTGTCATCCCCCGCCACTTCTTCCCTAATGCTTGAGTCCAGTCGGCCATCTAGCGAGAGGAAGGACACAACTTTTAGCTTGTTCATTTATCGCCGTACTCGTCACAATATCTTCCTATCGGGGCATGCATTGCATGACTGATCCACTTGAGGTCAAATAAACACACGATTCGCAACAATAGCTTAGCAATGTGCGCCTAGCAAAAAACGTTCAAGTCTTTTGGGCATCTGGAAAATACTTTTAAACCCTGTTATTGCAACGTGCATACGTTAAACCCTGTTTAAAGCGCAACGTGCATACGTTTAAGATATTCTTTAACGCCAACGTTAGCGTAAAACAACTATTATGATAGACGCTATTATGCGAAGAAGAGCCGTTTTGAATTAAATTGTGTAGCAACATTTATTTGGTTGTGGCATTTCAAAGCATCAAATCCATCCATCCAACTGTCACCTACCGGCAAAAGCTTGGCCTTCTGTTTCTTCGCCAATGCGCGTTCGTGAGTGATAAAGTGGAAGAATGCGCTAACGGCATGTTTTGGCGATTTCATCTCCTTCGTCAGGTTAGCCTTGACCACCGTAGCCTTGACCACCTTGCCCTTGATGCGTTGGCTGCCGAGACTGGAACGGCCAGGTGACGAACGCCTGACCAGCGCTCGACGTTTGCCGCTCCTGCTCGCCTTGCCCTTGTGACCAGACCTCATGCTGCGTTTCTTCGAACCTCGGCAACTGTTGCCCAAAGCAAAGCAAAACGTCTAGTTCGTACTGCGCCAATCAAATATTCGTTGCCCCGGGCGAGTTACACATGCCGAGGCAGCTTGACTTCATCAGCCCCACATTTGTACGCGATGATAACGTCAAAACATAAACAACAGTTCCGTCGTCATCGCACGCGCCATTTTCTACGCGTCATAATGTAAACAATTCGCAATCAAATTTGACATATTTACATACATTGCTCGCTCCTTCAACAAAGCCTAGACAGATCCGATCATCTAGTTCTTTTCGCTTAGTTTTTTCTTATCACCATCATCATCATCATCACCACCATGTACCATCACCACCATTTGTAAAGTAAGTACACTGTGCGAGTACTAACGACCAGTACCTGTGGCTGCGTACCCTCTTACTGGAACGATGTCGTTTCGTCGACTGGCTGCGCTTCCTCTTGGCGCGACGTGTGGTTGCCTTCGGTGAACCCGCCCTGGCAGAACCTACACAACACGCACCAGTAGAGCTGTCAGTACCTCTACCAGTAAGTTAAAGTTAAATAAACCAATGAATCAATAACAAGAGAGAACCGCTCTCTGAGCATCCTCCAAACTTCAAGAAATATATCACCGTGTAGGATGTATGAAACATAAAGGCCAAAGCTGTCTGAACTAATAACTAACTATACATGGACATTGATTTAATAACCGAGGTTCCAACAAAAACGCAAAATGGAAAACAATCAGTAAATAATGAGATAGCCGATTGCACAAATAAAGCACACGAGTCGATATTAAACATCTGACGTTGCAACTTGCGATGTCAGATTAAGACAAATAATACTCTTAAATAAACGTAAAGATATATGCATGAAACAGGAAACATTTCTCTACAACCAAATCATGCAGTAAATAGAAATATTATTGACACATATCAATTAAAACTGTTTCCTCAACTGATTTAGCCTATCGCAAATACGGTTCATTGGTGCCCAAATATGTAGAGTGTGAATAGTGTAAGTAACATTGTCGATTTAATAAAAAAATGCCTTTTTTCAAATCATCAAAATAATTGACTTTAGTCGTTAGATCCGGTAAGGAGCAAAATAGTGGATATCCAAAATGGTAAACACTGTGTGGGTCAATGCTGATCATGGACGTGGCCTCCATCCTCTCGCCGATCACATGACAAAGTTATGAAATTTCACCAAGGAACAAAATCGTGATTTTTTCAGCATTTCGATTTTCATTTCAGTAAATGCTTGAACAAGCATTAACTAATTTAATAGTTTGTTTGATGATTTCACAAAAGCTACATCCAAAAGTTGCACAAACGATCTAGCACGTTGTAGTGGATACTAGGTAGGTTTGTTTTTTTCGCAAACTTAATTTGAAATAAGACTAGCAAAGACATCGAATGTAATGTATGTAAATATTTGCCCGTCCACGCTGGATGAAATTCGAAAAAAAAACTAACGTTCACGTCGTGACGTGGCAGCATCGCTAAGCGTGAGTGCCACACAACTGTATATGTCAGCACATGTTGCACGCGCACGGATGCAAATCGGTTTTCGTTTTAAAATACCAAGTTCGAGTGCAAACTTAGCACTTATAAAAATCATGTGCATATAATTAGCACACATCTTATTCTAACGATTATTTATTCTATTTCTCAAAATGTTAGTACATCTAACACCCCTTTAGCTATGTTCAACCCTGTGCTAAACCCAATTCATACATGATGTCATTAATTCCCAGAACTATAATAAACTGGAATTATCTTCCCCCAGGGGTGGTGCAGGCTCCCACATTGGAGAAGCATAGGTCTCGACTGGCGGGTGTCTCACTTCTATAGTGAAATATACACGTTCTTTGTGGTTTTTACCCATCTCGCACCAGTTAATAATCATCACCTATATGAAGTCAACATAGTATTTGAAAGAAAGAAAAGGAATTCCAAACAATTAAAGCATCGCCGCCTACATAACTTCATGCATTGCTGCTGATTTAATTGATTTTAGAGAGCCTATTTAGATTCCTATAACAAAATTTAATTGGGTTTACGTTCTCCTTTCTTGTTAATAACTTAAATGTCTCAATCAAATATCTTCGTTATCTACATTTTTCTAATTTATAACAGATTTTAATAACTTGCTTACTGTATGATTGGTCTGTGGAATAAATTTAACAAATCAACCTAACGTATTGTTTACGCAGCAAGAAATATCGACCTAATCACTTGCTAACCGAATGCGACCTTGCACTGAGTAATTAACATGTAACTCGTATAATCGAACTTACTAATATCTCCCTGCTGGTATAATCCATGTCACTTTTAGTAGCACTTCATTTCTTATTTAAATATCACATATGTGTTACCCAACAAACAATATTAATTAAGCAAATGTATGTGCATGTTACATGCGCTTACTTTTACTTAATATTGTTTAATACTGTCTTCTTCTTCTTCCTAAAACGACAAATTATAATAAAAGTGTAAGACGGTTGAAAATACTTACCCATCCCCACTGGTGAAATTCGAACAACACAAGCAGTTGACGTAATTCCGTTGCTAGGCGAACGCACTTATTCGCGTGAAGTTTCACGTGATCAATCAAAGGGAGCCAAAATTAATTACACATTCGCCCGTGAAGGTGGTATGCCAGTAAATTATCGATTCGACAGTTGAAACGTGTCAGCGTTTAGAGCTTATCGTCTTCATCATTGGTTAGGGTGTGACAAGGAGAGATATGTGAAGTCTCCGTGGATGTCTTGCCCCTCACATACATGATTTGGCCAATTTATAGCCGTGGTTAGGTAGTGGATATGTTTTTACTTTGATAAAACTTGCGTGTTTTAAAATGTACGATCTATCATTTTGCACGTGAGAATTCAGAGCCTACTGTATTATTTATTTAAAAAGTGCGTATTACTGGGGAAAGAAACCTCCTCTGGAAATATATTTAATTAACAATTACACACTGTTAGTGCTGTAAATCGTCACCAATTTGAGTTGAACCCATATTATTATTATAATGACAGTGGAAAGAGCAGACAAGCGACGCATGGAGGAGATGAGGAAGGAGGTTGGTGAGAGGGTTTCAGGAGGAAGCTGGTGGGGAATTGGTTAAAGTGGGCTAGACACGTGGAACGAATGGAAGGGGAACGGTTAACGAAGAGAGTGGATCAGCTCAGAGCGGACCAGTGACAGAAGAAAACAAATTGACGACCAGTTTCGGTTGATTGTGAGTTCAACATGCAAATAGCATAGTTATGTTATATGGTATGGTATTGTTGTATCCATGATTATATATTTTGTGTACAATTATTTGAACAGTGACATATTTAATGCCTAGCGTCGATCTATAAACCCTATTTAGTTTGACGTAATGTTCAAACAAACATTAACATTAATTAAAAAACCAGCACAAAAATAGAGCTCAAGCATAGTAGTCAATTGACATAAGCAGGAGGTTATGATAGTCTTGAAAAAATGTCGGGTTAGTTTATACAACCACTCACATTTTGATTGACAATGAGGGTGCACGTTGCACCACACATGGGTGAACTTTGTCCTACATTGAATGGGTCATTGGAACTACACACATAACGTATGCTCTCCTCTTTGTCCCCGAAGTCGGGATGAAGCTGGCATTGATTCTAGTCCTCGGTTTGTTTCATTATGTCACTGGTCCCGTTTCTGGGATGCGCAGCCTGAGGGTTGTTAGAGGTGTTACCAAGACGGACAGATTACAAAATATCAAGATCAGAGAGGACACTTTTCCCCTGATCTATCGCATATATATTCAGACACAGAATACTCGGGTGGTATGGGCACGGTAGCCGTATGCACAGAGATAACATCGTTAGACAAGCATACAAACAAGACTTCAAAGGACAACGGAAAGAGGAAGACCACTGAAGAGGTGGCGGCGTGACCAGCGCCAATAGACGATCAATTATAATTCACGTCTATGACTGTTTGTGGGTGACCCCGGCTCCCCGGGTCAAGGACGCTCTCGCTCTCCGGGTTTAATTTCGGTTGGTCGTGTTTTCTTGATCTGCATTAAATGTCATGTTACATCTTACTAGTGTCTGTTTGCAAGACTAAATATGCGTTCTTTATCACCCTAATGGCGTGGTGGCAGTGTTCATAACGAACTCACACACCGAATTGTGTACAATAGCAAATTGAATCGCATTGACTTTCTAGCCTACTAATCGGCGCAAGCAGTTAGCCTTGAACGACGGCTTTGACTTTGTCGCACTAGTAAAATCGTAGTAGCCTAACGTTAACATGGCCAACACGCAACGTGCACCGAAACAGTGGTGTCTCACGAAAACCGAAACCGTAAACTCGTTTGAGAACTGGCGTCAAAACCTTATTTATACTTTGTCGCTCGACACCAACTTCACGCAATTTATTACCACTGACGCCAACTGGGGGAAGAAGTGTGCCTCTGAACCAAACAGAGGTTTCACTGATGATGACGTCATTGCGTCAGGCGGCCGTACGGCTCTCCAGCAAGTGTACATGCTAGAGCTGATGCTAGGCCAGATAGCCAATTACTGCCCAGTTATATCGCGCAACACGATCGTCAAGAATTCAACTAGTTTATCTTGCATCTGGCAAACTATTCGTCTACACTACGGATTTCAGTCTACGGGCGCCCATTTTCTTGACTTTGCCGACATTCAGCTCCAGGCTGATGAACGTCCTGAAGATCTGTATCAGCGCTTAGTGGCCTTCGTTGAAGACAACATGCTCCAGCGAGAGAGTGTTATTCTTCACCATGGTGACGCCATAAATGTCGACGAAGAAATGACACCTTCGCTCGAAAACATGGTTGTGCTCACATGGTTGAGATTAATTAACGTGGCACTCCCAAAGCTCGTCAAGCAACGATACGGCACTGAACTGAGAGCAAGAACACTGGCGTCGATTAAGTCTGAAATTTCCCAGGCCCTAGACTCACTACTTGATGAAATCACTTCCGCCGATGATGCAAAGATCATGCGTACAGCTACGGTTCACTATCAACAGAACAAATTTGGGCAGAGACAGTCCTTCTCAAGGCGTCAACCATCTCCATTTTCTGCTCCAAGGTGGTCTACCAGTACAAAAGCATGTCCACTCTGCAAACAAGCTGGCCGCAGCAACGTGCATCATTTCTTGAGCGAATGCCCATATCTTCCCGAACAAGATCGTCGCTACATGGCTAAGATCAGTCAAGTCACTGACGTACACGAAGAGGACGATGAGTATGAGTACAGCAATGAGCTCCATCAACCCGAAATCGTTGACCAGCCTACGTTAGGTCTCGCTACGGCACAACGCATCGACATACGTCAGTCGCCTTATCTGGACACGTTTTGTGGCCATCACATGGTCCGAGTCACCATCGACAGCGGTGCAACAGGCAACATGATCCGACATTCCACTGCTCTGAGACTCGGTTGTGAGATCAAGACCTCTTCTCAATCGGCTCATCAAGCTGATGGGACATCGCCCCTGGCCATAATTGGCGAGATTACAGTGCGCCTAACGCGCAAAAACCACACCTTCTCGTTTTGTGGGTTAGTCGTGAAGAACTTGGATGTCGAAGTTCTAGCTGGCACTCCATTTATGGAAGTCAACGACGTGACCATACGTCCAGCTAAGAGAATCATCACGCTGTCTGATGGCACGACTTACACGTATGGTACAACCGATGAATCTCTCAACCGACATGCAGTCCGACGCACCCACATGTTGCGAGCGCCCCCCCCCCCCACCAATACCACGGTTTGGCACGGTTTGGCCTGGCGAGTTCGTGGAAGTAAACCTCCCCACTGACTTGTTTACTACGGACTCCACATTCGCTTTGGAGCCACGCCTTGACACTACAGGCAACAAGTTCACACGAGACAGTGACCTGTGGCCACAACCGTCGCTCGTTACCAGCGTAGATGGCGTGGTACGTATACCCAACTCTGACAAACACCACTCGCTTGCTGAAACGAAACGAACACTTTTGCCAAATTCGAGACGTGTTTGTACCGGACGTTTCAACAAACACTCCCTTACGTTCTGACGTTATCAGTAAGGCCATAGACCTACAACCTCGCAGATCTACACCTAGCAAGCACTCTGCCTCTGTCCAAATCGATCCGGACATGAAACTATCATCCGATGAACGTGCATCATTCCGCGCCATCATTGAAGAATACGACGATGTATTTGACCCTAACTACACTGGCTATAACGGCCATGTTGGACGTTTCGAAGCGGTCGTAAACATGGGCCCTTTTCAACCACCTCAACGGAAAGGCCGCCTACCACAATACGCTCGAAATCAGCTCGTTGAGCTTCAGAGCAAATTCGACGAACTTGAGACGATGGGCGTTGTCGTCCGACCTGAGGATGTTCCTGTGAACGTCGAGTACCTCAATCCGTCGTTCCTCGTTAAGAAGCGAAACGGTGGACACCGATTAGTCACTGCATTCACAGACGTGGGACGCTATAGCAAACCACAACCATCCCTGATGCCCGACGTTGATAGCATGCACCTGCGTAGTAAAATCGCACAATGGAAGCACATCGCAACAACAGATTTATCGAATGCTTTCTATCAAATACCACTCTCCCGTGAATCAATGAGGTACTGCGGTGTCGTCACGCCGTTCCGCGGCGTACGCGTGTATGCACGCTCTGCAATGGGGATGCCCGGGTCAGAAGCTGCACTCGAAGAATTGCTATGTCGCATACTCGGAGATCTGCTGCAAGAAGGCAGTGTCGCTAAACTTGCAGACGACATCTACTGCGGCGGCAATACCATTGTTGAACTTCAACAAAACGTCAAAAGGCTGTTACAATGCTTCGCCAACGGTGGTTTGCGACTATCAGCCACCAAGACAACGATTTTTCCGACGTCAACTACCATTCTCGGTTGGATATGGAATATGGGTACCATTCGGGCGAGTCCTCACCGTATTGCTACCCTAGCCAGCCGTGAAGCTCCCACGACTGTGAAGGCCATGCGCGCATTCGTTGGAGCTTACAAAATGCTAGCGCGTGTAATACCCGGTTGCTCTGCCTTACTCGCACCTTTCGATAACGCAACTGGTGGACGCCAGTATTCTGAACACATCGTTTGGACAGACTCGTTACGGAAGGCCTTCAAGCATGCACAGGACAGTCTACATACGAACAAGGTTATCACGTTGCCTCGACCCTCCGACAAGCTATGGCTTGTGACCGATGGCTCCACCAAACAGTACGGACTAGGGGCTACCTTGTCGTTATGCGTGCTGGCAAATTGAAGCTGGCCGGATTCTTCAGTGCGAAATTAAGCAGGCGACAAACTACGTGGCTGCCTTGCGAGATAGAGGCGTTGTCCATTGCAGCCGCAGTGAAGCATTTCAGCCCGTACATCGTACAGTCGAGTCACACTGCGTCTATCCTCACTGACAGCAAGCCTTGCGCACAAGCTCATGAAAAACTGTGTCGCGGCGAGTTCTCTGTGAGTCCGCGAGTCTCTACATTCTTGTCGGTAGTCAGCCGCTATCAGGCAACTGTCCAACACCTCGCCGGCTCAGCAAATGTCCCACCAGACTTCGCTAGTCGCAACGCACCGACATGTCTCGAACAACAGTGTCAAGTATGCACCTTCGTCAGGCAAATTTAACAAGATTTAACAAGATTTAACAATAAATATATATGGAGGAGTCGGTTGTCCTGCAATGCGTCACTACCAAAGATGTGACATCTGGGAGGGCTCGACTTCCGTTCACCAGCAGATCAACGTGGCTAGCTATCCAAGCCGAATGCCCTGATTTGCGACGCACACTTTCACACCTCACACAAGGGACGCGACCATCCAAGAAAATAACGAATGCCAAAGACGTCAAGCGATATCTAAACGTCGCATCCATCGCCCGTGATGGTCTGCTAGTCGTACGTCGTAACGATCCACTCAGCCCAGCACGAGATTGCATCATCGTTCCCCGCATGGTCCTTGAGGGGCTAGTGACAGCACTGCACATTCAACTGGACCATCCATCATGTTACCAGTTGAAACAGGTCATGCATCGCTATCTGTACGCGTTGGACCTGGACAAAGCAATTGACACAGCGTCGCGTACCTGTCACCAATGTGCGTCACTACGCGATACTCCACACACGACTATCCCACAGTCTACAGGCAATCCTCCAGAGGTGGTAGGAATTTCCTATGCCGCAGACGTCATCAAACGTGAGAAACAACTCATTTTGGTCCTACGCGAGTGCGTAACGTCATACACTGTTTCGTGTTTAATCGATGACGAACGCCGCGACACACTACAAGAATCTCTGGTCAAGCTGTGCATTGGCTTACGACCGCTAGATTGGCCTCCTGCTGTCATACGCACTGACCCCGCCCCAGGGTTCGCTGCTCTCGTCAAGGACGCCCTGCTGTCCACGTATCGACTCACGATTGAACTTGGACGCGTCAAGAACGTCAATAAAAATCCGGTTGCAGAAAAGGCTGTACGCGAGCTCGAGCTTGAACTGTTACACGAACAACCCACAGGCGGGGCTGTCACGCAGTTTGTTCTATCTATTGCCACCGCAAACCTCAACACTCGTATACGAAACAGGGGGTTTTCCGCCAGAGAGTTGTGGACCCAGCGAGACCAGTTCACAAACGAACAACTGCCGTTAACCGATTAAGACCTCATTTGCCAGCAGCATTCTTTGCGAAATGCCAACCACGCTCCAAGTCAACTATCGAAGTCACCCAGTCATACCGTATCCAAAGCACTAAATATTGATGTTGGTGACATTGTGTATCTGTACTGTGACCGAAACAAGTCACGTTCTCGGTGTCGGTACCTAGTAGTGAGTGTAGATGGGGTCTGGCTCAATGTCAGCAAATTCATCGGCAATCAATTGCGAGCCACCTCCTATCGAGTGAAACGGACGGAATGCTACAAGGTTTCTGCCCATACACTTGATCCGCCAACGGCGTATCAATACGGTGACTCGACGAATACGCCGACATATGACCCCACTCCAGAACCTCGATCGAGCATACCAACACAGCTACTGTACCCTGCCACACCTGACGACGCTCAGTCGATACATTCGATTCCGGATGCGCAGACTCCGGTCGTTCCGGACGAGGAGAGGCAAGAGTCCGAAGATGAAGAGAACTTCCCCGCCGAGGAGCTTCCCCGTCGATCAACCAGAAGACGCAGACCTCCCGAGTATCTAAGCGACTTTGTCACTTAGACTATAATTGCAATAATATTATTGTATAGTTGCTTTCTATATAATTAGTTATATGTAGTATAAGGAGAAGAAAGAAGTCACGCCAGTAGACGATCAATTATAATTCACGTCTATGACTGTTTGTGGGTGACCCTGGCTCCCCGGGTCAAGGACGCTCTCGCTCTCGGGGTTTAATTTCGGTTGGTCGTGTTTTCTTGTTCTGCATTAAATGTCATGTTACATCTTACTAGTGTCTGTTTGCAAGACTAAATATGCGTTCTTTATCACCCTAATGGCACAGATCAGGAATGATACTGGGCTTCCACCGTTGACAGCAGAGTGGCATGCCATAAATAGAACAGGATAGAGCGGTGAAACTTCCCGGAGGACAGCGAGGGGCAGGCATGGGGTAATACTAATATGTAATTGTTATAGGTAATAGACGTTTTTTTAGTAATAGTAATATATCCTAAAGTAATAGATAATAGTATATTACTCTTCTATTACATATATTGCCGCGAGCTTACAAATAGATTAGGTTTGCTTGCATGTTATTCCAACTGCTAGTAATTGTAACTAATGTATAGAAAATGGCTGAGCCGTTATTCAAACAACATGAAAAGACCAGTAGGCTGATCATTTCATGCAACCTGTATTAAATCAAAGTAAGCTTTCATTTGAGCCGAACTTCTGGGTTCTTTTTTTCAAATTGCCAATTACCACATGGTAACATTGCCACACAGACCCTTTGTACACATTTGGACAAATGTTCTCACCTCAGATCTTCAAATGGTGTACAAATGTTTGTTTAGCTAGTACTACAAAGACTGAATTTATAGACAATTCTAGGGTTCACTGACCCATAAAAATAGGTAATTGACATTCATCGACAGTAATAACGACTCAGTAATAAAAATATATATCCTGGTAATAGTAATATATTAAAATTAATGTAAGAGTAATAGAAACAGTAAGAAGTAATAGTAATAGATTGTCTATAATAGAACCCATGCCTGGTGAGGGGTCAATACATAATCTATTAAGTAAAGTCAAAATAATGATTTCAATATGAAATCCAAGGTAAACGGTTGCACAAAACCCACAAATAAATATATAAATAAGGCTCTATATCTGATTCCTTAGGACTACATTTTAATAATCCATTTTAGTTAAGGTGAACACCGCGCGATAGTTTTGGAAATCGAATCGTTTGTTGGCATGTCGGGTGACCTTGTAAAGTGTCACTTGACATCAGATATGCACCGGTGCTTTTTCATAGTGCTTGAATAAAGGTCATCTACTTTGTATTTAAGTAGACCTATGAGTCTTAGAGGGGTCCACACGTAATCAGCACTCGTCGAAGGCGTATGCTTATTTGAATGCTTGCGTGAGTTTTGCACGTTTCGATTAATTCATATCAACGCACCAAGTGATTAGTTAATGGTCGCAATATTGTGTGTGCGCGTGCGTGCCCGCGCGTGCGTGCTTGCGTGCGTGCGTGCGTGCGTGAGTGCTCCATTTCATGTTTGACATAATTATTATTTTTAATTAATATGACAAAGTAAACTATGTTTCTTTCTTGCAGGAGCAGAATGGCCAGACACGGTATTGCGTTTCTGTTTCTCGTCGTGTTTGGCTGCGGTTCGGCGCTCCTCTTTAGTAAGTTCGGTATATTTACCAGTGGCGTATTTAGACTGGAGACCACTGGGCCACGGCCCTCGTTGGCTTGCATTTTTTATTGTTTTCGTATGTAATCTGTTGCGCCAGCATGGTAAAACAATTGGTGACTAAGATTGCCTACCCTCTCTGGCCTCCCCCTCTAGCCTCCCTCTCTTCCCCCATTTGGCCTCCCCTGTGGCACCCCCTCAATCTTCCCCCTCTAGCCCCCTCTGGCCTCTAGCCTCCCCCTCTGGCCAACCCACCTAGCCTTCCCCTCTGGCCTCCCCATCTAACCTCCCCCTCTGGCCTCCCCCTCCAACCTCCCCTTTAGCCTACCCCTCTGGTCAACCCTCTAGCCTATCCCTTTGGCCTCCCCTCCAACCTCCCCCTCTGGCCAACCCCTCTAGCCTATCCCTCTGGCTTACCCCTCTAACCTCCCCCTCTGGTCAACCCCTCTACCTACCACTCTAACCTCCCCCTCTGGCCAACCCCTCTAGCCTACCCTTCTGGCTTCCCCTCTAACCCCTCTAGCCTACCCTCCTGGCTTCCCCTCTAACCCCTCTAGCCTACCCTTCTGGCTTCCCCTCTAACCCCTCTAGCCTACCCCTCTGCCCTCCTGCGAGATCCTAGATACGCCACTGTCCGTTACGTTGGGATTGACGTATATTTAACAACTGCAATCGATAACTCCTCGTTATCGGTTGTATTTCGGCGTTCCCCTTTGGGTGTAACAGTCACTTTGATATCTAACGAGTACTATTTTTACGATAGGATTCGTGTATAATTAGATGCTGTAAATGACACTATGATTTTGTAACAGAGGAACTCACTTTGTATCGAACAAACGTTATAGCAAGGATGGGTTACAAAGATCAACTTCTCTGCATTCGTTCAACCCAGAACCACCTACTCCGTGTGCTGGAATCGATTTACCACCAAAGACGAACCACCTGCGAACGGCAGTTGGGGGGGTTAAACTTTAAAGCTTTCATGTACAACTGTGAACTATTAGAAAGTGTATCAGGCGAAAGCGGCACAGGATAGCAATTAACCTGCAGACGTCATCATGAACGCCTGCACCCTCGACGGCGCTCTAAACGGGGACATTGGCATTGCAGAGCTGTATTGAGCGACAATCGAGTGGCTGCCCGACGACAGACTACAACGTTAGGCTGTCTACAAGCGCGAGAAGAAGAATTATTGAGTATTTCTCGGGAGAGTTCGTTTTCATGATCAAACACGTCTTTCAACGTATCCAAAAGATTTGTGTTTACCTGTAGAGCGTTCGCCACCTTGCCTGTGTGGCTTAATCAGTACTAATGACAAGGACGTCCTAGTAGGATGACATCCTGGTAGGATGACGCCCTAGTAGGATGACGTCCTGGTAGGATGACGTCTTAGTAGGATGACGTCCTAGTAGGATGATGCCATGTAATAGACTGCGAAAGAGAAAATGACAGACAGGGAGTCACACAGAAGGGGAAGACACGTAAAAGAAGCGGTATGGATACGAAAGACACAGGCAGCGATCAACCGAGATGAGTCATGCCATGACGTCATCGTCATTAGTACTGATGAAGCCACCTTGGCAAGGTGGCGAAAGCTCTATAGGTAAATAAAAACCTTTTGGAGATCTAAAAAGAACTGTTTGATTGCGAGAAGAAGAAGATGGAAATTAATTCCATCATGGCGATAATAATGTATTATAATGGTGTACGCAGCGTACGACATGTGTGTCTCTGATCGATTATTGTGCTTCTGTAGAATGCGGCGGCGACAGAGAGCAATACGACGACGATACGGAGACGTGCTGCGGCGGGCGAGTGTATCCAAAGACCACCAACTGGAAGTGCTGCGGTGGAACATGGATGTCGACAGAGAAATTTATTTGTTTCCTTTATATGACTCCTTCTCGTAGAACCAGTCGTAAGTAATGAGTTTTGATTTTTAATCCAACAGTTTATTGAAGTTCATGTAATATCAGCGTAATGCCATAACATTACATTTCCTTGTTTGTGATTTCTCATACTTTGCATTTATTTGAGTTGTTATAAGTATATCTTAATATACGAACATGCTTTGCTTCATTGTTCCGAAATTGCTGATGCTAGGTTAACATAGTTTACACTTGAAGGGTCTAAGGACATGTTTGCACAGACTAGTTTGGACTTACTAATTTAAATTTAGCATGGCATATAGTACGTATATGTCAATAAATCTCAACCTCGGTCATTTAATGTTAGCTTTTACAGTCGTATTTTACCTGGTTCTCACAAACCTTAGTTACGTCAACCAATCTGGAACCTTTTGTTTGTAAATTAATGTTGTCCGACCATTAAAAAAATGTTCTTCCAATGAATATTCCCACTCTAATACTTTGTCCATGCAATAAAACGTTTTTACTAAGCTTCTTAATATATAGGCCTACGGTGTCCTGCAATGCAACGTATTTCGCTCGCAGTCACCAATGCTATTAACTATCTTACATATGTAGGTTGCGGGGAATCGTTCGTGTTGCCTCACTACTACAACCCAATATCCCAAGTATGTTGTGGATCTAAAATCTACAGAAAATCTCCAACACTCGATTGCTGCGATGGATCCGTCGTGTATAATCCACAGACGTCAACTTGCGAAACTGACAAACACCGCGTTGTCAAGAAACAATAAACACCTTGACGTTTACGGCGTGGCAATAATCGTCATCTATTCGTTGCACAGTGTCATAGTAAAACTGTTCACTTATCAAATGAAGCAATTGTTCAAAACTTTGTTGCATGCACGTGAACTACATTACGTCGTATCTACCACATATATAACATTGTTAACAATTATTTGTATCACTTAGAATGTTACACAATTTTGGTTTAACACATCCTGAAATCGATTTTTTTTCTCCGCGCAACTCGTTTCAGACTCATTTCGCAAGAAATTGAACATATCTAATATCAACTACAACATGCTAGCTCACTTGGAACCTATATAGTATCAACTATTGCATGCTAGCTCACTTGGAACCTATATAGTATCAACTACAACATGCTAGCTCACTTGGAACCTATATAGTATCAACTACAGCATGCTAGCTCACTTGGAACCTATATAGTATCAACTATTGCATGCTAGCTCACTTGGAACCTATATAGTATCAACTACAACATGCTAGCTCACTTGGAACCTATATAGTATCAACTATTGCATGCTAGCTCACTTGGAACCTATATAGTATCAAGTATTGCATGCTAGCTCACTTGGAACCTATATAGTATCAACTATTGCATGCTAGCTCACTTGGAACCTATATAGTATCAACTATTGCATGCTAGCTCACTTGGAACCTATATAGTATCAACTATTGCATGCTAGCTCACTTGGAACCTATATAGTATCAACTATTGCATGCTAGCTCACTTGGAACCTATATAGTATCAAGTATTGCATGCTAGCTCACTTGGAACCTATATAGTATCAACTACAGCATGCTAGCTCACTTGGAACCTATATAGTATCAACTATTGCATGCTAGCTCACTTGGAACCTATATAGTATCAACTACAACATGCTAGCTCACTTGGAACCTATATAGTATCAAGTATTGCATGCTAGCTCACTTGGAACCTATATAGTATCAAGTATTGCATGCTAGCTCACTTGGAACCTATATAGTATCAACTATTGCATGCTAGCTCACTTGGAACCTATATAGTATCAACTACAGCATGCTAGCTCACTTGGAACCTATATAGTATCAACTATTGCATGCTAGCTCACTTGGAACCTATATAGTATCAACTATTGCATGCTAGCTCACTTGGAACCTATATAGTATCAAGTATTGCATGCTAGCTCACTTGGAACCTATATAGTATCAACTACAGCATGCTAGCTCACTTGGAACCTATATAGTATCAACTATTGCATGCTAGCTCACTTGGAACCTATATAGTATCAACTACAACATGCTAGCTCACTTGGAACCTATATAGTATCAAGTATTGCATGCTAGCTCACTTGGAACCTATATAGTATCAACTACAGCATGCTAGCTCACTTGGAACCTATATAGTATCAACTATTGCATGCTAGCTCACTTGGAACCTATATAGTATCAAGTATTGCATGCTAGCTCACTTGGAACCTATATAGTATCAACTACAGCATGCTAGCTCACTTGGAACCAATATAGTATCAACTATTGCATGCTAGCTCACTTGGAACCTATATAGTATCAAGTATTGCATGCTAGCTCACTTGGAACCTATATAGTATCAACTACAGCATGCTAGCTCACTTGGAACCTATATAGTATCAACTATTGCATGCTAGCTCACTTGGAACCTATATAGTATCAACTATTGCATGCTAGCTCACTTGGAACCTATATAGTATCAACTATTGCATGCTAGCTCACTTGGAAACTATATAGTATCAACTATTGCATGCTAGCTCACTTGGAACCTATATAGTATCAACTATTGCATGCTAGCTCACTTGGAACCTATATAGTATCAACTATTGCATGCTAGCTCACTTGGAACCTATATAGTATCAACTATTGCATGCTAGCTCACTTGGAACCTATATAGTATCAACTATTGCATGCTAGCTCACTTGGAACCTATATAGTATCAAGTATTGCATGCTAGCTCACTTGGAACCTATATAGTATCAACTACAGCATGCTAGCTCACTTGGAACCTATATAGTATCAACTATTGCATGCTAGCTCACTTGGAACCTATATAGTATCAACTATTGCATGCTAGCTCACTTGGAACCTATATAGTATCAACTATTGCATGCTAGCTCACTTGGAAACTATATAGTATCAACTATTGCATGCTAGCTCACTTGGAACCTATATAGTATCAACTATTGCATGTTAGCTCACGTGGAACCTATATAGTATCAACTACAGCATGCTAGCTCACTTGGAACCTATATAGTATCAACTATTGCATGCTAGCTCAATTGGAACCTATATAGTATCAACTATTGCATGCTAGCTCACTTGGAACCTATATAGTATCAACTATTGCATGCTAGCTCACTTGGAACCTATATAGTATCAACTATTGCATGTTAGCTCACGTGGAACCTATATAGTATCAACTACAGCATGCTAGCTCACTTGGAACCTATATAGTATCAACTATTGCATGCTAGCTCACTTGGAACCTATATAGTATCAACTATTGCATGCTAGCTCACGTGGAACCTATATAGTATCAACTACAGCATGCTAGCTCACTTGGAACCTATATAGTATCAACTATTGCATGCTAGCTCACTTGGAACCTATATAGTATCAACTATTGCATGCTAGCTCACGTGGAACCTATTTAGTATCAACTACAGCATGCTAGTTCACTTGAAACCTATCTAGTATCAATTACAACATGCTAGCTTACTTGGTACCTATCTAGTACCCACTTCAACATCGTAGCTCACATGGAACCTATCTAGTATCCACTACAACATCTTAGCTCACTTGGAACCTATCTAGTATCCACTTCAACATCGTAGCTCACATGAAACCTATCTAGTATCCACTACAACATCTTAGCTCACTTGGAACCTATCTAGTATCCAATGCAACATACTAGCTAATTTGGAACATATCTAGTGTCCAATACAACATGCTAGTTCACTTGGAACCTATCTAGTATTCACTACAATATGTTAACTCACCTGGAACCTATCTAGTATCCACTATAACATACTAGCTCACTTGGAACCTATCTAATGTCCAATGCAACACGCTAGCTCACTTGGAACATATCTAGTGTCCAATACAACATGCTAGCTCACTTGGAACCTATCCAGTGTCCTATACAACATGTTAGATCACTTGGAACCTATCCAGTGTCCAATACAACATGCTAGCTCATTTGTATACATTTGTTATTTGGTTTGCGTGCAACCATCGATCAAAATTCGGCTAAAAAAACGTCCTGCTCTATATACTATGACTTAGTGATATTCACACTTTCGCAAGTTACTTGATCTAATGACAAAAGTCATTCTTTTTTATGATTTTAACAAAAGTACGCATTCTATTATTGAACTGATTACTATTATTGACTGGGCATATTGTCCAAACTATTCACACACTACAAATTTTAATATCAATGAACCTTATTCGAGATATGGTTTGGCCACATCACACACAACATCATTGCAAGGCACCCTGGAGGGCAAGAGACCACGGGGCCGCCAGAGACAAAACTGGCTAGACAATATACAACAATGGACACATCAAGACCTACCGACCCTGCTACGTACAGCCAGAAGACAGACAACGCTGACGAGGACTGTGAGCGTGGCACCCCTAGTACCGTCCAGGTCAAGGGACATTCCTACGATCGTCCAGGTCAAGGGATGAAAAGGAAGATTCGCGACGGGCTAAATCTTTTGACGAGGGAGTTTTAATTTCAAGATTTTACGATGTTTTGTGGTGCTTCCTCTTTGTTTCAATAGTGTATGTTTAGAATACGCAATAAACTGTTCGCCGTACATTTTGTTAAACTGATTATATAATTAATTATTTAAGTTAAACTCTGATAGAAAAAAGTATGTGTTGCTTTAGTCTATAGTATTGGAGTATATTGTATAACCATTATATATTTCTGGTGTATCTTGTATAACCATTATATATTTCTGGTGTACGTTGTGTAAGCTTTATATATTTCTTTAAATATTTTATGTTCCATGTTTGTACTGTTGAGTGATACTATATTACTGACACACTATGTTAACCTATGTATGTTGCAGATTTTTCCTTCAGTTTAATAAATAAGATCACAATAAAGAACCACAAACGACTTGAGGAAACGTGTTACTGTGTTTAGAATTGTGGCATGTCACATGTGCATAGGAAGCATTCGTTACGGTTGTATACACTTTGAACGAGGTTCATTTTGTATTACGAGATGCACCCCGTGTTTGTCAAATGACAGCGAATAACAGATCAATTCAAAACGTACCAGCAGAGTGACTCTCGCTCCTGCACCTTCTTACGTTATAATGCATCCCGTACTTCCACGAGAGAGTAGGTGAATATCAAAATGTGAGATAGTTTGCATGCTGGAGAAAGTAATTTATACAAGAAGTGGGCGGAGGTATGGAGCAAGTCTTGTGTGCTTTCGCTTAGGACCAATCGCTGTGGCATGTTTCTGAGTTCGTTACCCAATCATGCCGTTTCATATGTAATCACAAGTAGCTCTTACTTAAAAAACACGTGTGTGTTAAAAAAAACACCTTAGCATTTCCACACGGATAAAATTAAAACAGTGGCCAAATAATGTTTTACCTACTAGCGATATTAAACAAAGCACTTAATTAAGATGTTGCATAAGGTTGCTTTAATACTTTATTCCACGTTTAACATCATATTTACATCAAAACATCATCTCGATTGACATGGAGTTTGCCCCGTGGTCATTGGAGATGGCACAATTTCGCCAGTAGACCGTGTACGAGACTTGGGAGTTCATATGGAACAACATGTGAAGATAACACATCACGTGACAACTGTGTGTGCTGCTTGTAACTATCATCTGTACAGACTGCCATCAATACGTCACTATCCTACAACTGAAGCCACCAAAAGTGCTGTCGACGCACTCGTCACCTCTCGTCGGGACAATTATCTTAACTCCTACTCAATCTACCGTCTTCTCCGACAGCTTGGCTGCAACGACTACAGAACAATACCGCCGAACTTGTTACACGCCCCAGTAGGCATGATCACACGACACCTGTGCTAAAGGGGTTGCATTGGCTGCCGACAGGGAGCCGCATTCCGTTCAAGGTGTATACGTATATGCCAACTTACTTGGCGGAACTGTTGCAGTATTCCGGCTGCCAAAGGGCATTTTTTTGACATAATCCCTTTTTGACTGATACATGTCTGTATCTTGTCTGGTTGCGAAGATATGGTAAAAAGTTGATTTTGGCGGCCATTTTGGATTTTTGAGAACTCCACACCCCCTGGATGTCATTATATACATGCTAGAGATGAATAATCAACAAAGAAATAACTATATCAGCAAAAAGGGGTCCCCCTCGGCTGCTGGACTACAGCTAAGAAGTCGCGATGGGCGTCTACGCAAGGACGCAACACTGCACCAATGCATTACCGAGAAGTGCATAGATCTGCGACTCTGCATTTGGACCATGGAACACTATTTGATCGGATACGGACGAATAACCCATAGCGGCACATTGGCTATTTGACTGGATGAATGCGTTGACGAAGTTGACGAAGTCCTAGGACTCCGTTCGTGTTTACCAAGAAAGTATTGCTAAACACAGACGTTTTAGCTTTGACAGAGACATGTCTATCAGCATCAGATACATCAGCCTGTCTTGCTGACATTTGTCCTTATGGTTTTTTTGTCTATAACATCACACCCCTCCATTCAGGTAAGGGTGGTGGGGCCCATTTCTTGTACCTGAAACATATAAAGTAGAAATATTCACACACCTCCATACCAAGCTGCTAAATTTATATGCATCTACCGCCCTCCTGCAAGCACATTTTTTCCCCGGATTTTCTTGAAACCACCTTACACTTCCAAAACGACTTCTAACATGTTCGGCGATTTCAATATCCACCTTGATTTACCAAGTCTAAATGCTAGATCATTCACGGATGTCCTTCAAACATAAACATTTCATTTCCTATTCATGTTCATGGTCACTGGCTCGACTAACTTATTACTAGATCTACTACGTACTATTTCTATTTAATTTTAATATTACCACACTTGCAATATTGTACTTTAATATGGACAAACACATACTACTCTAGACTGAATAAGATTAGGGTGTTGCAAAAGAAAGCAATACGAATAATTACTAATTCTGATTACATTACCCATACTGATCCACTAATCAAAATGAATACACTGTTGAAATTTTATAATGTAGACAATCTGCAGTTGGGGCTGATCATGTACGGGCACACGTTTTACTCGCTTCCAAATAGCATTGCAATTCTATTTAGCAGAAATTGCGATATCTACAACTACAACACTAGGAATTCCAGTGCGTACTTTATTAATGTATTATGGACCAACTTACGGAAATTTACAATTAAAAACCCAGTGCCCTTGTTCTGGAATTACATACCAGCACATATAAAAAAATTCTACATAAAAAGACCAATTTAAACGCAAGCATAATCAGTATTAGTGCAATTTAATACATATCTCTCACATCCACATCAAAACACAACTTTTTAATAATACTCTAATGCATCACTGTATACATTGGTTGTTCACACTGCTTATGACCTTAATTGCATTGTATATTTAAGATAGTTGATGCCTGTTTCAATGCTCATTCCAGTGCATTAGCTGAATAAGGCTGCGTGAAAACATTATTTATGAGTTTTTCTTGTTCGTTCATTTGTGTATTGTTCTACTTAACATGGCACAATATTGTTGTTGAAGATACTATTTAAATGATATTGTACTCATTAGTCAGTCTGACCATTCAGTAATCTTATTATTTATTATCTTATATGCATTTGAATAGTAACACAAGCTGCACACACACACACACATTTATATATATATATATATATATATATATATATATATATATATATATATATATATATATATATATATATATATATATATATATATATATATATATACAGAAATATTTGAATATTTATTAATGTCAGAGAAATTGGTATTATCCAATTACCATTGAGCTATGACATTGTAGACAATAGTATTACATTGTATTGTACTATTCTATTTGATCTTATTTCTATTTGTTTAGACATTCTCATGGCAATGCACAATAACTTTTGTACTATATGTAGGTGGTTCTCGTCAAAAGCCCTTCAGGGTTTCCATAGGATCTCCACACTTACATCGGAATTTAATTATTTATCTTTTTTTACATTATGCAATATTGTCATGACAAACTTGCGTGTGTATGTGACTGAAATAAAGTTACATCCATCCGTCCAAAGAATTTGGCGACGAACTCGTTCTCCACTTGATCGATCCCGTTATGCTAAACAGTTACAATATGCAATTACATGATGTCAAAAGCAAAGTCCGATTACTCTGCAAATTTTATCTCAACAAATTCTGAAAACCTTCGCTAGATGTGGAAATCCGTAAACACAATTCTACATCGGCAGAAATTAAATGTACTGCCTGAATACTCTTCATTGGATACATCGTGTAGTTCTTTTTCAGAATACTTCTCAGAAAAGAATTTTATCATTAATGATAATGACTATGATTTCCCTGAACCATCACTTTCTGAAAAATACACTACCGTGTTTCACACCTGCAACTACTAATGAAGTTCTCATTATCATTAAAAAATATCCTAAAATCGTATGATCTTGACCCATTTCCAACACTTGTACTAAAAAGCTTCTACTAATCTTTCCTATTACTACTATTATAAACCTTTCAATACAGGGCGGAGTTGTTCCACGGGATTTCAAACAATCTCTTGTAAATCCTCTTAGTAAAAAACAAACTCTGTGTAAAAAATTACCTAAAAAGTTATCGCCCTATCTCTAAAATAATTTTCCATTCCGAGTGCCGCATGGACCCGTCTTTGGCCCTGTTCTGTTTAGCTTTTATACTGCATCTCTCAGCCAAGTCATTATTAATCATAACCTCAGTCGTCACCTGTATGCTGATACTACACATATTTACATCACAATTTCACAATCAAATGCGGAAGAATCTGTTTCGACTTTAAGTGGTTGTCCCACTGACAACATTTTTGGATGGAATCAAGTAAGCTGAAGCTTAACCCAGTTGAAACAAACTTTATTATTATTGGCACTAAGCAACAGTGTGACACATATCTCAGGAGGGCGGATTAAAAATGTTGGCTTTCTTGTCCACTTGCCATCTAGGCCTTTGCTTTGGATGGCAATCTCGTTAACCAACGAAATAAGGTCGTCAGCCATTTTCCAGTTAAACTGCTTGGCAGTGATACATTCCCATCAGATGCTGTTCGTAACCTAGGTGTTGTCTGTGACAGTGACTTCAACTTTCAACTTATTTCTCAAGTATGCAAATCATGTTTCTACCATATACGTGATCTACGTGGATTTCGGCGTCACATATCTTTATTTACTGCTAAAACAATATCAACAGCATTAATTAGTAGCCGCCTTGACCATTAAATGACATTGCTAAGAGACTTAGCTAAACTCAAACGAGTACAAAATTGTCTGGCATGTGTGGTACTCTGGGCGCCTCGTTTTCACCATCACTACCAATATTTAAACAGTTACACTGGCTTCCGGTTACTTATCGAATCAATTTTAAACTGTCCACTCTTACATGTTGTGCTATATCTACACAACAACCACCATACTTGGCTAGGTCGCCTGCATATTTCAAATATCCGTAGGCCGCTCAGATCATCCATTTCGCAACAACCTATTGTTGCTGACTAAACTTAACTTGGGCAAACTGGCTTTTTCTGTTGTTGCGCCTATGGTCTGGAATGAACTCTCCATCACTTAAAAACATGTGAAACTATAACTACCTTCCGAACAAAGCTCAAGACATATTTATTCCAAATTGCATTTCCACCTTAAATCTACGGTTGTCCGTCGTTCTGATAATGACTTCTGCGCGTCCCTGTTCACGACTATGCTTAACAATTATGCTTTGTTGCGCCTCTGAGTTCAGGTTCCTGAGGTTATAGGCGACATAGAAGTTAATTATTATGTAACTGTCGACTGTCGAGAAGTTATGTAGCCTTTGTAAGCAAAGAGTATGAGCTGTCAGTAATATAGTCTTCTTATATTTAATGACCACCTTCATTTGTTTGAAGATTTTGTCATTTTGAGGGTAATTTTTGGCAGCAGGAAAGAGAGAAGAAATGTAGTAGTGCTATTTAGTAGGGTTAGGGGGTGTAGAAAGGGAGGGAAGGGGATGGGAGAGGTGTTTGTAAAATTCAGAGGTGGCGCTGGAGCCTGGACTCGATAGTCCAGGGTGGTCGCAGATACCACTTCTCGGGGAAGGCTATTCCACTCGGCTATTGTGCGTGGGAAAAATTACATCTTCCTGTACTGCGGTGGTAGGGAAGGTCATACCAGAATCCGATGTCATGGGTTTTCTAGGTGTTTTTTTTCGTGGATCGGATAGTGCGATGAGGTACACCAAGTTAATTGAAATGGTTCCTGTGTTATACTTATATAGCATACTGACGCGTGCTTTCTTTCTACGGGTTTGGAGGGTTTGCCAGTTTAGTGTGTCTAGCATAGATTCTACGGAGGAAGTGTGATGGTGTATGTTGATGACCCAACGTGATGCTCTCCCCTGGATCTTCTCGGGGGCAGTCACACCTTTGGTGGTGTGGGGATCCCAGACTGAGCTGGCAGGTCTTACCAGGGCTTTGTAGGCTGTTTCTTTGATTTTCCTATTTTGATGTTCCCTCTAAGAAAACCTATGGTCTTATTTGTTGTGTCATTGATATGAGAGCTCCACGTGTTGTCGTTTGTGATAGTGATACGTAAGTATTTCACCATGTTACCGTTTGTGAGGGTATGTCCGTGCAGCTGGTATGAAGCTTTTGCTGTCTGCCGTTCACGGGTAGCACTCAGGACGGAACACTTGTGTGGGTGGAAGGACATGGACAATTGCTCTTTCCAATGAGAGAGAGAGAGAGAGAGCATCCAGGTCCATCTGCAGTTTATGTTGGTCTGTTTTTGACTTTATTGGGCGATAGCAGATTGTGTCATCTGCAAACATGCGGATTTTCTATGTTATACCCTCAGTGAGGTAGGTCCAAGTACTGAGCCCTGGTGGACTGCTGAGTCGACCGACGTGAAAGTTTACTTGGTGCCTTCAACTACCTTTTGTTTGCACTATGTCCCGGGAAGCTTTGGATCCAGAAATTGGTGTTGCCACTGATCCCATAGCGTCGCAGCTTGTGGATTAGCAAACAGTGGCTCACTTTATCGAAAGCTTTGGGAAAATCCGACAATATCACGTCCTGCACTTCTCTGCAACATTTATGTAATTTCATCAACGAGACCTAGTACTTGGGTTTCACATGAATGTCCTTTACTGAAGTCATGCTATTCGGGTCTTAGGATGTTATGTTTTTCTGCATATGACATGATGTGGCTAACAAGTATATGGTCCTTTATTTTGCACGGGACACTAGTTAATAATATGGGTCGACAGTTTTCAGCTTTGTAGCATTCTCCCTTTTTAAAGACAGGGGTGACATATGCTTTTTTCCATCTACAGGAAACATTCCTGTGTTCAATGATGATTTATAAAGTGTGGCGAAGGATGGTGCAATCTCCTTGACTATCATATGTAGTACTCTTGGGTTGAGGCCATCAGGTCCTTGTAATTTGTTGGGGTTAAGGTTATTGAGGAGTTTCTCCACTCCCTTTACTGTTATTTCGGGGTTGTTGCAGGAAGGGTAAATCGGACTGTCTAGAGCCGGCGGGCATCTCAGGTGGAACTCTTCCTCAGATACCGGGTCTTTGGGGCTGAAGTTTGTTTGCTGAGTATTTCCGCTCAGTCTTCTGCACCCATTTGGGACAGTTGGTCAGGAAAAGGTCAAGAGTGTTAATGTTGAGGTTTGTTGAGGTTTGAACGATCTGTTCCATGTTCAGGTATTGTATGTTGTCCACGAAGGCATGGTGTAGGCTCTTTCCACTTTTGAGGGTCTTACTGGTTCATCGTTAGTCTGGGGTCTATAGTAGGCACGCACCATGAGGCTGCGTCTGCCCTTTATTTTGAGCCATATGATCTCACAAACCATGGTGGTTAGTATAGGCTCTTCAGAACAAACTAGTTTATCGGTGACAGCAATGACAGTTCCACAGCCTACAAATGACTTTCCCATTGGTGGCCATGTTAATATTTTGCATGATTATAAGAAAACGTGACCATCTAAAATTCTAAAACTTTTTACCTGCATCTGTTATTATCCCATTGACATGCTGGTCAAGTTTCGCCAAAATTATACATTTCTAGCTCTTGCAAAATGCCTCTATATGCGATACCCGTCAATGTTTATCAATATTGGCACGAATTACGGCGCACACGTGTGTAGTGGTCAAAAATATCCTTCTGCCTACTAAAATCATCTAAAAATCCACCATTTCACTCTCAACAGCTTCTACCAGCAATCCTTGCAATGTCCCTGCTCAAATGCACTTATATATCAGATCATATGATTTTTTTTAAACTTCCTATATCCAAACTTACTAAACCCTACATTCGTCTGGGAACACACCAGGAAGTCTGAGGCATGACCTCTGTAGCCCCATGCATAGGCATACCTGAATACCCCATTTGTGACAAGACACGTGACATAAACGTCTGAAGCTGTTGGGCACGGGCCACAGTCAGAATGCGTCCGCCATTACAACGATAAAGAGTCCCTGGGAAAAAATTAATTGTGCATTTTGGGTGTATTAGTGTGAGCAGATATTGTGTGAATGAGTGAGTGTAAGTGATGTATTTGTGCACAGCAGCTTATGAGCTTTGAAATGATGTCATTTGTCAGTTGGTATACCTTTTGCGTAAGGACACAGTAGCCGTTAGGCAGGATGTACTCACATTTTGGAAATCGGGGAATTTCATGGCAGAAATGCAGGGGTGTCATGCGTTGAAGCAATTTGTGCGAAAAGGAGGTATGTAATTTTCACGAATTTCACACACCAGGTGTTTTAGTGGGTATGTCATGTGCTGTGAAAAAACCCTTGCCAGTGACCTCGGCCTTTCGGGATCTCGGCCTGTTTTGGTGAACTCGGCCAGCGACCTCGGCCTGTGCGGCAGTGAATTCGGCCTGTCTTTTATTACGGGCCTTGTTATAGTAATGTAGGCCACATTTATCGATACAAGAAGTTGTATCATGTGTTTATTGTTAAGATAAATAATGTTCAATGCAATAAAGATGTTTTTTGACGATCGGTCTGGATCTTATTCTTAGCCGATATAAATGTCGCAAGACTTCACAATATCCCGTTAACATTTACCATGCATGCAGTAATCAGTTTTTAAATATTATTTGTACGTTAAAAAGTGGATGTCATAATAATGTGCTTCCTACTCTTACTTTGTTTTATTGAGCTGATCTTTTCAGTTTGTCTATCTTTGATTTGTGTGAGTAAAGAGTGTGTAGAAGCAGGCGGTAGTCATTGGCTTTCTGCTCTTGCATTGTTTCATTGAGCAGATCTGTTCGTGTTGTTTGTCTGAATATAGTTTCCTTTGGCATGGCTTCCGAGGTAAGAGCGACGTGTTCTATAAAGATGATTTGTCAGAATGGGCTACGATTGGCAAGAATCGTAGCCGCCACCCAACTTGATAAAGAGGGGACTCAGCTCTGGATTTACTTACAAGTATGAGGTTTGAATTGTTTGTGAAAGTACGACTATAAGAATTTAATAAATGATAAAAATACGACTACAAGATTTTTATTGTTTGTGATCGTGATCATGAATCGCGAGTCTTCCGCGTGTCTCCGTTGTTTACGAATTGTGCGTGAACGTCAAGATCGAGGCTCTTTTGTGCGACAGGTGCAACTTATGGCAACACAGAGTGTGCGGGACAAGGATGTTGCATGCGTTATGCAGTCCTTTTCACTGTTGATACTATATAGAAATAATGACTACCCGAAAGCTAATTGCTATGTGGCGGGATGGCAACAAGAACTAACGTATAAAAAAGTATAGGTTGTATTATGTTTCTGAAGCCTTCTACAGGCAGCTGATCAAGGGTTTCGTTGACCTGCCTCAATGGAGGTGCTGCAATTGTGCACGAAAGGTAACATTGGTCAAACTACAATAATTTAATTGTAAATAATTTATCATGCAAACCCTGCATTTTTTGTAAATGCAAGTGGCTGGCACGAGTGAACACAACCCGTAGTTATATAAAGTTATCATAATTTTACATAATTGCATATTGCTTCAAATGTGTTAATCGGTGTGTTTTGGACTAAAAACAGTCATGGTCTTCTTGGCAGGTGCACACACCGGTACCACTGCCGCTGTCGCCGCCCCCACGATCGCCACCATCGCCAACCCGTCTGTCACAGGCACCTAACAACACGGCACATGTGGGGGTTGGTCACGTCAGCATTGACAATGCAACCTCAGTTTAATTACCCTGATAACAACAATGTCAATGGAGTCACTTGAGCGGCTCAAACGAGGTGTGTCTATACATCACTTCCGCCTTGCTCAGTGGCTGACGACCGACCTAGAAATCGGCGAATTAAGCGCGGAATTTGAAGGTAAAAATTCGTCAGGTCGATATGGTCGTCAGCCACTGAGCAAGGCGGAAGTGATGTATAGACACACCTCGTTTGAGCCGCTCAAGTGACTCCATTGACATTGTTGTTGTGTAGGAGCGGAACGTTTGAGTCCCAAAAATGAGTGACCAAAGGTGTATAGTCGGAGGCTGTAGTAACCGCACCTCGAATGAAACTATATTGCACAGGTTTCGTCCAGAGGAAAAGCTCCTTCCCTTCACCTGTCGTTGGTTTGTGCAGCGAAAAACACGAGAATGGAATGGGCTGGCCCCTCTCTAAAGTGTCATCTGCTCTGCGCACTTTACCTTTTGGATTGAGTTTTCCGATGAACAGGCCACATCAAGTGCAGCCATAAATCTGATGGCAGAGCAAGAAATATCGTAAGCGTTCCCTCAATGCCATCTCAACAACAGTTTCTGCGTCGAATGTTCGACGTACACGCAAGAAACAATAGCCATAACCAAGACGAGAGAGCAGGTAGGCCTAGCAATCACTGTCATCAACTGGTCGTGCATCAAAGTTTCTCACCCTCGCATATAAGATAACCCATATAAAACATGAATTTTATTTGCCCATGCCATGCCATGGCATTGCAAATATGAGGGTAAAGGTGCATTAACCTGGCCGAAATTATTAACGCTATTAAATGACAGTTTTACCTCATTTTTTCGATGCTAATGTGTTCTTTGCATCACTCCCCCATCGGATCAGGTACAAAACGGACGTATATTTGCAAAAAATATTGTGTTTTAGCGCACTTTTAGTGCCCAAAACAACGCTATACCGGCAATAGCCGGTGTTCTTAATATGGCGATCATCCGAAATGTGCTGTAACAATATCACGGTGGCATCTGAACCGGAAAGGCGATTTCGCTGTCAAATATTTCGTACCGCAGTATAAGAAAATACGAAAAATAGAAGAAAAAGTGCAATTTAATGTTACGAAAAACTCTAAAAATCGACAATTTAATGTTAAAAAGCCCCCCCCCCAATCGAACCGGACAGGTTATTTCACTGACAAATATTTTGTACGCAGTCTAAGGGCAACACTCACCAGTGTATTCGTTGCGGGATCGCCTGCACTATCGTCGCGCAGTGAGATGTCGCCGATGGGTTCCGATGGAAGTGTCGACTTTGCGGGGAGAAGCGGAACATTCGGCTCCACTCTTTCTTCAAGAGCAACCTTCCACTCGGGAAACTTGTGTGGCTGTTGTTCTGCTGGGCGACGGAGATCGCCATGCAGGACGTGACGTGGCACTTGAACATCTCGAAACACACGGTTATCGACTGGTACAATTTTGTGCGTGATGTGTGCGCCATCGACGTCAGGAACCACCCGCAGCCACTTGGTGGTTTCGACAACAATGGAAGCCCGATTGTTGTCGAAATCGACGAAAGCTACTTCTACCATCGGAAGTATCACCGCGGCAGGGTTAACGTCGGTGAATGGGTTTTCGGCGCAGTGGAGAGAGAGAGCAGCCTCTGCAGGATGCAGGTGGTGCCGGACCGGAGGGCTGTCACCATCCAGCCCATCATCCAGCAGTGGCTACTACCCGGCACCCACATCATGCATACCATAACCTGGACCAACTCAACGGCGGCGTCTATATCCACGACGTAGTGATCCACGAGCAGAATTTCGTTGATCCTCTACATCCTGAGGTCCATACTCAGAATGTAGAAAACATGTGGATGAGAGCTAAGAGGAAACTCCGGAGACAGTTCGGCACGGCGCGACCTCTGTTCATTACGTACCTGGAAGAGTTCCTGTGGATGCAGCAGCACAGGAACCGCCAACGACGTCTCTCGTCACTGCTGGTGTGCATTCGCGACCAATACCCATGAACAAATGCATACTAGCAGTGAACTTCGCCCAGCAGTCGCCAGAAGACACAAAACGGCTCTTTTCAGAGCCAACCACACTTTCACAAAAGAGTTGCAACATTATGTGTAAACGATGTCTAGGTTTGAATAATTCTCTTGTAGATATAAATTTAACGAAAATATCTCGATAAATTTGGTCCTTGAAAGTCACCATGGTTGCAGTTTCCAACATATTTTTGTAGTGAAATGTCCAATTTTCCCCACGATACGGTCCAAACATTAGTAATATAAAAAATAAACACTTCAATGAAAGAAAAATTTATTACTGAATAGTGTGATTTGGGCAAGCAAGACACTTGTTTATGAATAAGATTTAAAGATATTTGCACGATCTGTGAACTTTTAATAATTTTTTTGATATATGTGCGATGTCTTTGCTTTTTTTTACATAATCTTATATTTTTTGTCGAGATATTTGTCGGTGGATTTTTTTTTGGATTTTCAAAATTAAATTTAACTCTACTTTTTTCCCCTTAGACTGCGTACAAAATATTGGTAAAGGTGCATTAACCTGGCCGAAATTATTAACGCTATTAAAGGGGAACTGAAGCAATTTTGTGTTGTGCCGTATATTTAAATATATATTATCTAACTATGCATTAATGGTGACAGATACCTGCTAATGTGTGAGATAAACTGAAAAACTGATTTTGTTCGAGACAAAAATCGACAAAATACATCACTGCGTATCGCCATCTTGTTGTCGAAACGAGTGGTTTGAGTCGCGTATATCTAATCAATGTAAATTTTCGATTTTTTGCGATTTATTTCGTAAATAGGCATTCTGGAGCGAAAAAAAAGATATGGGTCTCTGTTATATATACAAGTGTTTACACACGTCAACAAAATAGCGTTTTTGTTCGTTCCAAATAAAAAAAGTTAAAGAAATTACAACAGAACACGCAAAAATTCGTCGAAAACGCCACACTTCTCGAACACACGAGACGCTAACCAACGAGAATATGCGATAACGGAATACCGGAACTATTTTTTACTTGTTGACAAGATGGATGCATCGCTTGTGACAGTTTTACCAGATCTGCTACTAGCGATTAGTGGTTTACTGAACTTCCGTAATAGTTTAGTCTATCTTTGGAGAAATGGAAACCACAGACGAAGAGTCTAGTTCGACAGGCCACACGGAAACAACGGTTGACAGTCGTAAAGTGTCACCGAGTGTGCGAGTCACGCTCCAGACTCCAGGTCGGCTTCGCCTTTGTTGACGTTGGATTAAGGAAAAATTACAACAGCGCTTTGACTGTCAACGATTCCTGACAAGGTAATGTGATGTGGTGAACCTGTGGAAATTACGTCCTGATGTCTGCGCACGTTTACGTTGAGTCATCATGCTGCGCCGAGGAAGCTAACATGCCTAGGGCTAGGCCTAGGGCTAGGCTATGGCTATGCAGCACCGTGTGCCCCACGGGCTACTGAATCAGCTTGAGCCCCTGTAACTGATATATATATATATATATATATATATATATATATATATATATATATATATATAAGGGTATGCAACTAGGAATGACCCCACTCACCTTTCAACATCCGTATCTCGGCGTTGCGATGCGTAATCCGAATACTGTGACCTTACACAAACGTCCCAATGAATAAACTTTCACTATACCTACTTGTCATTAAAAACATATATGGATTTCTTATGAAAAGCGGTACGTTAACGACTGTACGCACAGAATCCTTACCCACATGCATACAGTAACATAACAATGTTACCGGAAGTGAGGTGCATGTTGGGTAGTGATGTGTGCAAAATCCTTTGTTAGGCAAATAATCTACACAACAAAAGGAGCCAATTATTAGTCTGACACATTCTACAGCAGGTGACAGTGAGGTGTGCAAAATCCTTTGTTAGGCAAACGCCACGTGTTTGACCTTTGCAAGAGGATTGTCGACGCACACCTGTCACCTGCTGTAGAATGTGTCAGACTAATAATTGGCTCCTTTTGTTGTGTAGATTATTTGCCTAACAAAGGATTTTGCACACATCACTACCCAACATGCACCTCACTTCCGGTAACATTGTTATGTTACTGTATGCATGTGGGTAAGGATTCTTTGCGTACAGTCGTTAACGTACCGCTTTTCATAAGAAATCCATATATGTTTTTAATGACAAGTAGGTATAGTGAAAGTTTATTCATTGGGACGTTTGTGTAAGGTCACAGTATTCGGATTACGCATCGCAACGCCGAGATACGGATGTTGAAAGGTGAGTGGGGTCATTCCTAGTTGCATACCCTTATATATATATATCAGTTACAGGGGCTCAAGCTGATTCAGTAGCCCGTGGTGTGCCCGACCGCGTTGGTGCTTCAATCACCGTACGAAGGCGAAGACGATGTCGATGATTTTGTACTGATATGCACAAACAGAGCGGTGCTAGATGTTGGCCTGCTGTCATTGCATGATTTGCGTGCCGACTCATTGATTCGCCCTATAGCTAGCAGGTCAGTAATTCAATTGTTATCGAATCGTTGCCATTTTAATAATCATATTTTTTCTGCATATTTCTTTTACCTAGCCCGAGGTCCAAACTACAATGGCAATGCAAGCAGGCTCTTTTCTTTATTTTGTATCTAATCTAATGAAGTGTACCGTGACTGTATTTTAATATTGTGTGCGATTTTGTGTTGAATAACATTGATGACAATAATAACATGAGGGTTTATTTAATTCATTATGTGAATATATATATATTCTTAGATGTTACCATAATTGTGATTGTAATAATGATTGTAATCATGACTACATTAGTAATTGTGATTGCAATAATTACTGTAATCATGATTACATTAATATTCGTACTTGTAATCACCCCTCTCTTTATAGCACACCACAACACCTTGTTGTTTGGTGCAATGTAATCATTTAAATAACAATAATTAACTACTGACAGTATTTAATGTTCACAGTTTTGCAACTATTATGGTAATTATGGAATTAGTGCTATCAACTAACCCTGACAAATTATATTTCAGGCTCAGGAAAGGCAAGACAAGTAATCCAATCCTGCAATGTGGGAAGGATCTGTGATGTCTATTCTGAACCGAATTGAATTGATGGAAAGTTTAGCTATGGAGATTGACCTGACACAGGTGAGTGTACTGATAGTCTGATATAGAAAAATTGTGAGGCACCCACAGTATGCAGCAGGTCGAAAAACAACCTGGAAAACTACAAAAATTCCCACTAAAATATTAATAACTGAATGATGTGAATGCCTCCTTATCCATATCCCACTTCTGTCAACAAAAATGTTACCTGCAGCATCTTGCACACACAATTTCATTTATATTGAGACCAACATAAAATATACCAAAAGTTTATTCACATAGAAAAACAATTACCAAAGAAATAAGGCTAACTAGAACGACTGAAACCATTGACTAAAAACAGTGACTTCTACCACAGGGAAATACAACCTGGAACATGGATATCACAGTTACACACATCATTATTATGCCACAACATATCAAATATACTGGTAGTTTAGCTTAGGAAATAATTAATCTTTATAAAGCCAAGGCATTTAACTGTTTGACTAAAAACAGTGACTTCTACCACAGGGAAATACAACCTGGAACATGGATATCACAGTTACACACATCATTATTATGCCACAACATATCAAATATACTGGTAGTTTAGCTTAGGAAATAATTAATCTTTATAAAGCCAAGGCATTTAACTGTTTCACCATCATCATCTGTACCAATGGCAATAGACTACTTGTTTTGATTGGACAGTAAATGTACACCAATCATGTGTAACAATATTACTTATTCTGGCTGACAGTAAACGTACACCAATCATGCATACCAATACACTACTTGTTCCTACCAACAGTAAATGTACACCAATGATCTCATTCTGGAATCTGCACCATTTCACTACGTCTTCTGACAGTAAATGTACACCAATCATGTGTATCCAATATACTACTTGTTCTGACTGAATCTACTACTTGTTCCTACCGACAGCAAATGTAAACCAAGCGTCTCATTCTCTACCAACTACACTACTTGTACTGACAATAAATGTACACCAATCATATGTATCAATACACTACTTGTTCTGACTGATAGTACTTGCACACCAACCATCTGTTCCAATAAACTACTGGCACTAAATATACACCAATACACTACTTATTCTGACTGATAGTACACATACACCTAACATATTCAATTCACCTTTCACTTATCCAGGGGTAGAAATCAACACCCTTTCCTCTGACAGACACCCCAGTATCCGAAAGACCTTGGCTGATAGATCAGACATGAGTACAACCTGTGTCACAGTTTATGGCTGTTTGGTGTGTAGCAGGTGCAGAAAAGTGACATAAGTTTTTCTCACGAATGACAAACTTCTTCTCTTTCTCATAGATGTCGGAGCTGCTTGAGTCACCCTCGGTTATGTCGCTGTTATCACATAGTGTGCATCATCTGCACCAATGTCTTTGTTCTCACTGAATCTGATGGAAGCTTCACATAGGAGTAGTTCATTGGTGCAATAATGTCATCCGTGACTACAGCAGTATTCGCGAAGTGTCGCACTTGAAATATCATTACCGGATCGATTTGCATTTCAGCATCAGTTGTATGTGGTGCCACAGCAGTAGTAGCAGTGATGGCACTAAAGGTGACATCCGTAATGTAAAGATTGACGGCATCACCCGTAGCGCTGGATGCTTCAAAACTAGTATCTGTACTTGTACGAACCAATGAATCCTTCATCTGAAAAGATTACACATACAGTGACTTGAAAATTTTACAAAATTCATCTTTTGCATAATAAAAGTGAATCACAATGTGAGAAACTTTCCCTTGTATATATTATTTTTAGAATATAAGAGTGCCAGTGTCATATAGAATGTATAAAGTAATCAACCACAGGGAAAAGCATTTTCCCTATGGAGCCATGTTAATTCAACCAATGGGTCTTTCACTGATCTCTTAATGTTTTTAATGAATCTGTTTGGTCAGTTTGATGAATGCCACTGGTAACATAACCAAACGCATGTAACCAAAATTGTAGCATCTTAGCTCAAATGTGCATTATATCATCTAATCAACATTTCACTGTTTTCAATGGGCCAGGGAGGTCAAAATTCTATAAGGGGTCCAAATTCCATAACAAAATATGGACCCATAGGTTCACTTTCTATGGGGTTCCTTATTTTATATCTGACACTCGAGTTAGATAACATAATGCATGAATATTGTTATTGGACCAAATGCAGATATATGTTTGTGACATCTTTATCTTATAAATGCTGCACACACACACACATACCTGCCCACACGTATATATATATATATATATATATATATATATATATATATATATATATATGTGTGTATATATGTATATATATAATTATTAGGTATTATACTGAAAGCATCTGCTAGATAGTATGGTGCATGGACAAAAGCCCCACAGACATAAGCTTGTTTCAATTCAATTATACTGTTCGTGACTGTTGCTGTAGTACACAGAGACAAGATATTGTCATGAATATACTTCAGGCATGTGGTCAATTCCATTCCGGAATTGGAACTGGCCCTCAATTCCAGTTCCGGAATTGGAATTGACTTAAATTTTTTTTTTAATTGGAATTTTTTTTTCAAAAATTTATTTTTTGGGAATTGGAATTGATTTTGTTGGAATTATTGACTTGATACTGTTAATATTTACCTTTATATTTATTTATATTACTTTTAAAATCATATTTGTCTGCTATTAGCATGTCACCCTGAATCTGGTAACAGCCAGGAAATTGTCAACATTACAGCATAGACACTGTCTACTCTGGTATTGAAACATTGTGACCAAGAACAATATAATCAAGCATTTGCATCAAAAAGAGATATGCCCTTATCAGATATCTGTCAATTCTATTTTTAAACATATTCACACTACTAGCATTAACACAATCATTTGGCAGTTTGTTCCATTCATTTATCATCCTCTGTGAGAAAGAGTAGTTTCTCATGTCCAACCTACACTGCTCCTTAACTAATGCTGCTTTGTGTCCTCTGGTTCTACTGCCTTCTTTAAGTTTGAAGAACATATTCCTATCAACATCCTCATAATCGTTTACTATCTTAAACACTTCTATTTGGTCTCCTCTTAGTCTCCTGGTCTCTAGTGTTGTCAAACCACATTGTAATAAGCGACTTTCGTAACTAAGGTCTCTTAATTCTGGAATCATTTTAGTTGCTCTTCGTTGTATTCTTTCTAGCTTATCTATGTCTTTTTTACGATATGGCCTTCATGCTTGAATACAATATTCCAAATGTGGTCTAACTATTGCTTTGTACAGGAGTACAATTAGATGTTTCTCCTTATACGTGATAGTTCTCCTAATTAGCCCTAGAAATTGATTTCCTTTCGAAGCAGCAATCCCACATTGCTCTGAAACTTTCATGTCAGCATTAAATGTTACTCCTAAATCCTTTTCTTGTGTGGTTCTACCTAGTACAGCATCCCTCATTTTATATTCCTCGTCCATATTTCCATGTCCTATGTGTATACATTTACACTTCCCAAAATTGAATAACATTTGCCATTTTTCTGACCATTTACCAATTTTTTCTAGATCATCCTGTAAACTTTGTTTATCTGTATCATTAGTAACCTTTCTGAATATTTTTGTGTCATCTGCAAATTTGAGTGCTTTGCTAGATATGTCATCCTCCAAATCATTTATATATATATATTAAAAACAGTATATGGCTGATCCCTGTGGTACCCCTCTCAAAACAGATTTCCAGTTTGAAATCTCACCATATTCTATTACTCTCTGTCTTCTGTGTGTAAGCCACTTTTCTATCCAGTTGATTACGTAATTGCCTATACCATGGGCTTTTAGTTTAAGTAACAATCTTTGATGTGGCACTTTATCGAAAGCTTTCTGAAAACCTAAGTAGACAACTGGTGACCCGTCATCTACCCACTTTGTAATTTCTTCTAGAAAACATAAGAAATTGGTTAGATATGACCTTGCTTTTAGGAAGCCTACCCCACTTGAATGCAGCCCCTTGTTTATCCAAGCCTAATGTTCAGCCCACAAGTTTCCCATAATAAACATGTCACTGGTCATCTGTACAATGCTGTTACATGTGGCTGTAGGGTTTGCCCTTTGTAGTAATTAAAAATGTCCCCATGGAGAATACATGTTGGAGATTAGGATGTTGAAGACTCAAACTTTCCAGTAAATTTATGATACCACCACTGATAGCGATATAAATCTGACTCCTAGCATATTTGTCCCCCCCCGGACATCTGCCCCTTTTTTCTATGATAGTTGACAAGTGAAAATCAGTTTGCAGTTTTATCATTATTGCTACAATAACATAACATTCAATGACAAGTCAAAGTCACTTTAGCCTAATGCAATGGCCTATCCCCTGGAGTGTGTGTATGAGATGTTCTTGTCACCAGTTGTCTTCCAGGTATCATTGATAGTTAGATCAGTGGTGGAAGATGGGTTCTTGGGGTGATGCTTCCACAAACAGTGGTGGACAGTAACGAGTCAGAGATCAGCTGGTTTGGAGTGCCCCTGGTATTAGCTGCCTTAGTTTTCAGGTCCTCACCGACCTTGGCAGCTTCTATCGGTGCCATGTCACCATCATGGTTGCAGGCAGTCTTGTTGATCGCATTCTGGATCTGGAGATCAGATCAGTGACCACAGCACCCTTGCATGATCAGGATCGACGCTGGCTTCACTCCCATTGAAGAATAATCTTGTTGGTCCCCCTTCTTGGTGTAGGAATGACACTCAAAACATAGCTTCTGACCTCCTCAGATGCTAGTAGTAATTTCCATGGTGAAGTTATAAGTGAATTCTGACAACTCTGGCTTGTGCATCCAGTTTTATAGGAAAATGGAGTCACTCCAACTCTCCATTGTAAATGCAATTCAAAAGAAACCTTGTTGAGATGGCTTCTTTCAAATATCCTCAATTGTCCTAACAGGTCCAGGTCCTAATGTCACTGGCTTCTTCCACAATTGCAATAAAGATAATCCTTTGATTACAGGATCACCTCCAACTATATAAAGTAATTTACTTGGCTGATCTGGCACAAAGAACATTAATTGCAATTAGGGTAATATATATCTTGAATTCATGTTCAGAAATCAAAAATAAGTTAAAAAAACATTTCTTAAAAAACTTACAAATAATCCAGGAGCTACGGACAGGGGGCAAATGTCCAGATTTTGAATAAGGCAAGGGGCTAATGTCTGGGGGGGCAAGTGACAAAAGGGCAAATGTCCGGGAGGGGGGCAAATGACCTGGACTTGATATATATGTGTGTGTGTGTGTGTGTGTGTGTGTGTGTGTGTGTATGTGTGTGTGCGTGCGTGCGTGCGTGTGTGTGTTTAACGAACAATAATTTTGTAATCATATCTAATTAAATATGATTGTGCACACGTGACAAATAAAACTGTGTTAAAACGAATTGGATTTGAATTTTTCTTTAGCCTAGGATTTTAACAGTTGGAATTCATTTTTTGCAAGGCGGAATTAGAAATGATTTTTTGGAATTGACAAAACAGAATTGTCCCCCATGCCTGATAGACTTCCTTCATATGTATATAGCTTGTACTAATACTATTGTGGGTTGCCGATAGTTGCCCCCTCCCCCCACGATATTCATTACAGTGTTATTAGTCGACTCAGAATAAAATGTAATTAATACATCTCTTTATGAACTTCCGGTTATTACATGTGGGGTTTAATCTGATCAATAAAGCAAATTAATTTTATATAATTTTGCCTTATTGTCAAGTCACAAGAATTCTGACAGAAATTGTAAAGTGTCATTATAGAAAGCAGACATGTAATCTGACAGTGTTCAACTGGGTAGATGACGATGCCTTAGTTAGTTTTCTCTCCAGCTAGACATTGCATGGGTGAAATACATTTTATTAAATATTTAAATACTTTTAAAAAGTTTGTGTAACTGCATTTGCACTTAATCACAATGAAAGTATTTGTATATTTAAATATTTCCATAAAGAATTTGAAATGTAAACAGCAACAGCAGGCTTCTGTTGCGCTATAGTCTATACTGTCTTTTGGTGTGTTTCTCCCATGCATCTACCCCCTTAGGCTTAGCCTTACGCTTGCTGCTTGGTCTCTAGGCATTTAAAACACTGGAGTATGAGACTTATTATGACTGTCAATAAATAATATCAAATTATTTTCTTGAATAATTTTGCCTAGTACATACGCCATGGCCCATGTTATAAAGCTGCAGTATATCCTGTAGCACTTATTGAGTTATTGTTATTGTTTTGAGTACGGCCACGTATTGACGGTACGTCTGATCACGTCGAAAATAAATCGGCGGATAGGAAAACACTCGTAATTATATCAAACTATTAACAGTTACTCGCACTTTATTGTATTCATACATTTCGATTTACTGTGGGTTATATATATGCTGACGTTGAAGCACAGCTGTGCTTATTGGGGTGGAACTATATTGTAATCGTAGTGATAAGTCACAATGGTAACGGTAATCCAATTTACTAACCTGGTTTCGGCTCGTCGCTTCCTGCGCATCGCTCTGCCCTTTGATATCTGACGTTTCCTTGTCGCAGAATAGTCTGTAGATGCATGGTCATATGCGGAAAAAAATCTAAGATGGAACGGTGTCTTTGACCAAGAATGACATCTTGATGCTCTCCGTCTGTCCATGCTCATCACAGTCTTTTGTCGGAAAAGTGGTCACTCGCAGTGCCTGCGGCTGGCGGACACGGCAATTTCCGCATTTGCAACCACCTTTTCCGCTGCAAATTCTTCCTCGGAAGTCGATCAAAAGTTTTTTCCTTGCATTTGTAGTACTAGTTGATATATCCAGGAGCCATCCAGTGTACACCAGTTTTCTTTTTATTCGATTTTCCATGCGTTTCGGCCGTTTTTCCGAGAGGTTTTTACTGTGTGAACGCCGTGCCAGGAGCTCGTACTCAAACCACTCTGCCGCTGAACCCCCCGCAGAGCAATATGGCGCCGCCCAGCGAAGATAATGGCAAAGTTTAAAAGGATATTACAAAATTACCGTGGCGTTGCGCCCATCATATAAGGGTGATATATACTGTAAATGGTATGTTATTATGTTTGGGCTATGGTTGTTCGAGTGCTTCACCCCCCCCTTTAAATGACAGGGTAATCGTTTACTTAACTGGCCTAAATTATTACGGCTTTATGCCGACGGTTTTTACAGCATTTTTGTACCTGAATGCGTTCCTTACATCATTCCGCATATGTTCCAGTAAAAAATGTTCATATATTCTTTTAAAATATTGTGTTTTAGGCCATTTTTAATAAGTTTTACACATCAAAACAGCGGAACTGATTATATGATAAACATGGCGCGTGTGCGATTTGCGCATTAGTCACACCTCTGTGCCATCAGAACCTCGAAGGCGATGTTTGTGTGTACTGGGCATACAATTACGCAACATAAAAAAATTAAGAGAAAACATTTAGAAAATATAGGCTCTAAAAAATTTTCAAACGAAGACATTCTACAAAAAAATTAAAACATTCTCCACAGTTTTCATATTAAACGCAACATTTGTAGAGCACATACAGTCACTTCTAACGTAATATTTCATATTTTATTTAATTAAATATTTGATTTTGCAAATATTATTTGTATGAAAATTATGTGGTCGATATTAGATGTTATGCGCATGCGTAACTACAAGGGGACATCTCAATGCATGTCATTATAAATGTAATTTAATTTAAAGAATGCATGGGTTAAATTATCAGTCGTTTGGTGAGCAAAGGTTATTGTTTTTGTAATTAAAACATACTGATGATATTGCATGTCATGTGCATCTTTAAAGGGACAATTCATTGTATGTCATTGTTAATATAATTAAATTTAAAAGAACGCAGGGGTTAAATTATCTGTCGTTTGGTGAACAAAGGTTTTTTTATTATGCTTATATTGCAAGTCTCGTTTCCTTCTGATGGGGAGGAGTATTGTTGGGAGGGACGGAGGGAGGGAGGTATTCTGTGTTGTCCGTTTTCGCAGCAATATCCTGTGGAGAAATCGTGATGTAGCACCGCCTTGCTAGTGATTAATGGGAAGAAGAAGATATAGCTCAGAAACAGTTTTAATTGTTCATTAATTACTTTCTCATAATACACGTGAATTAAAAGCATCCTTTCATTGCGCATACACACATTCAACGAAATATATAACATTAATTTACATATTAATAATTAATTAATCAACGTGCTGCACTATTGTAACTGCTTATGTGATTTTGACGTGTAATAAATAAAACACAACAGTTTACAGTTATTTAGCTTTCTTAGAGGGATGGAGTCGTCATAGAGTATTCAGTATCCTTGCCACAATAATTACGTAAAAACAGAAATGTATTATTATCATTATGGAACTACATAACTTTTCATTATCATTACAAGCCATCATTGTCAGTTTCATTATCATTACCATCAATGGCCAGTTATATGCAAAGAACTCCATGAACCAACTATTGTAAAAGTTTCTTATATTTATTTGAATGAAAATGTTGCAAAATAACAATGGTGTTTTAAAACTGTCTGCTGGCGAAACTCATACTGCTGCTTGGCGGGTTTATTGATACAGATGTTAAAAACAGTAAGCTTACACCTGGTCTGGAACCCACATCAGTGAAGTGACCACCAACGAATGAATGGCGTCAATTAAAAGCCTGTCCCTATCAGGAGGCTAATTTGAAAAGGACAGTTAGGTGTGGACTCTTGATAAGCCCATGGTGTCCTTGTCTGCTTGCCATCTGGGCCTTTGCCTTGGATGGCAATCTTGTTAAATATTGTTACAAATGGAGTACGGACATAACTCCTCACGGACAAACCCCTAACGATCGTTATTATTTTGACCTTGCAGTAATGCAACATAATTTATCTGCATCTTGTTTATTTAAAATAATCAGTCACGTACATGCTGACACTTCATATGTATTGAATAGGAGAAATATCAGTGATGTGGCTAATTGCTTACAAAATGATCTTTACACTTTTTATTATACAAAATCAGTAGACCTAGCATCACATCACAACATACATTTATTTTGTCCGGATATGGTAATGTAGGTATACAGACACACCTACTCCCGATATAATTCCCCTACCTAAATGGAAACTAGGACTAAAAAACTTCCTCACATAACTACAAAAAAATACAACATGCGGTATATGTAATAACCTTTATTTGCATTGTAAAAAATTAGTTACACATCTTTATTGTGAGAGGAGGGGTGAGTGCTGAGTACGAGTACACCACCTGTACCATGACTAATCCGGCACAGGCTTTATACAATGTTCCTGTTATTGTTGTTCCGATTAACGCTTCGTATATATACCCCTATGTAGACACATGCAGAAATAAGGTACATTGCTGTAGGAAATCCTTGTCCAAGCCTAAAGAATAACACTATTTAGTAAGTATTTACATCGAGGCAGTTGCACAAAAGAAATTGTGTGGCATTTGTACATATTGCCGTGACTGGCGCATAACCGTCGAATACACATTGAATGCACAGGATTGTGTATCCGCTGGATGTGAGCTGTGAATGTGTTATCAGTCATTCGATCAAGAAATGTGTATTCAGACAAATCCAGTGATACTACAATTGCACATAGACACAACATATACGTAAAAAGCAATACATATGTGGTTTGGTTACTCACCAGTTTAGAAATATATAAAAAACTAAATATGTATTTGGTGTTCCCCCAAAATATGAATATGCATAAAATTTAATTATTATTTAAAAATTATTTAAATGAACATGTTAATGTAAAGAGAGTACATTAAATTGTAAATTTATATAAATTGACTTAAATTTATATAAATTGACTTAAATTTATATAAATTGACTTAATAAAATTTGTGTGTGAAACGCAAGATGGCGGAGCTGGGATAAAAGTATTTAATGACAGTAGTTTTCACGTAACGTATATACACGACAAGTCAATTGGCAACAGTTGTGGTACAATATAATAATAGTGTATACACAGTGAAACATAAACTGTCCATAAAGTTAGCAACACTAGAATGTTTGCTAATTGTCCCAGCATGTTGTTTGCTAATTGTCCCAGCATGTGTTCTATAAAATTAAAACATGTATAGATGGCGACACAATTCTAGTTGTCTATACATTATTATGTATCAACATAGTAAACATATAAGGTGACATTGGAGATACAAAAATTTACTAATATGTCCTAGAACAATAGGCGGGATGTCACTGAAAACGCCAATGCTTTGATGTGTACAGGAAGTCAAGGCTGTCATCCCACAAAACATTTAAGTACTCCTTCCCTCCCTCCCTAAAGATGCACATGACATGCAATATCATCAGTATATATTTTAATTACAAAAACAATAAACTTTACTCACCAAACGACAGATAATTTAACCCATGCATTCTTTTAAATTTAATTATATTTACAATGACATGCAATGAGATGTCCCCTTGCAGTTGCGCATGCGCATAACATCTAATATCGATCACATAATTTTCATACAACTAATATTTGCAACATCAAATATTCCATTAAATAGAATATGAAATATTACGTTAGAGGTGATTGTATGTGCTCTACAAATGTTGCGTTTAATATGAAAACTGTGGAGAATGTTTTAATTTTTTTTCTAGAATTTCTTCGTATGAAAAATTTTTGGAGCCTATTTTAAAAAAAATTTTCTCTTAATTTTTTACGTTGTGTAATTGTATGCCCAGTGCACACAAACATCGCCTTCGCGGTTCTGATGGCACCGAGGCGTGACAAATGCGCAAATCGCACCATGTTTATAATGCAATCGGCTCCGCTGTTTTGATGCATAAAACTGATTAAAAGTGGCCTAAAACACAATATTTTAAAAGAATATATGAACTTTTTTACTGGCACATATGCGGAATGATGTAAGGAATGCATTCAGGTACAAAAATGCTGTAAAAACCGTCGGCATAAAGCCGTAATAATTTAGGCCAGTTAACTAAACGATTACCCAGATTTCAACTACAGGAGGTTGTAAATTCTGGATTCTGACTGTGGTCCGTGCCCTCCTCAGTTACACTGTCAACAGGTTCTACCAGCAAACTTACGAATGTGCATGCTCAAATGCAGTTATGTCAGATGATTTTTCCTGCATTTTTGTACCTGAATGCATTCCTTGCACCATTCCGCATATGTTCCAGTAAAACATTTCATATATTCTTTAAAAATATTGTGTTTTAGGCCACTTTTAATAAGTTTTACACATCAAAACGGCGTAACCGATTTCATGATAAAGATGGCGCGTGTGCGATTTGCGCATTAGTCACGCCTCGGTGCCATCAGAACCGCGAAGGCGATCTTTGTGCGTATCGAGCGTAGACTTACGTATCGTAAAAAAATTAAAAGAGAAAAAAGAGAAAGTAGGCTAAAAAAAATTTAAACCGAAAGAGTTCTACAAAAAAATATTCTCCACAGTTTTTATATTAAACGCAACATTTGTAGAGCACATACAGAGAGGGAGGGAGGGAGGGAGGGAGGGAAACAAATTAGAAAGCTAAAATATTGAACAGTTATGTATTTGTAACGTAACTATTTATGGTAGAAACAATTACTTGTATTAGGGTTTATGTTACTTTCAATATAAATTAATTGACTTGGTTTTCGTTAAATTTACTGTAAAAATTCTAATTGGTTTTGAACGTAAATCAAGTTACTAATTCACGTTCGGCCTGCCATGAATGAATACGAACAGTATCTTTTGTATTGTATATTATTAAGTGTTATGTAGTTTATTGGAATACGCATTAAGAACTGCGATTGATGACAGAGAAGGACTAACCCTAACCAGACGCAGAAGCTCCAGACATCCTGCCTCACATCTCTCTGACCTGGATTATGCTGATGACATCGTTCTGTTCGCTGACATGATACAAGAAGCAGAACTTTTACTTCATAAAGTGGAAAGTGCTTCCAAATCTACTGGACTATTTCTCAACCCAAGCAAAACAAAGTACATCCATATCTATCCCTCTGCTAATGATAGCGTTCACTCATCAGATGTGAGTCAAATTGAGAAAGTAGAGGTTTTTCAATATCTCGGATCCTATACAAACTCTCAGCATGACATCCAGTGCAGAAACGAACAGGCATGGGCAGCAGTTCACGTCCTTGACAAAGTTTGGAGAGCGCCCATCTGCAGACTCACCAAACCGAAGATTTTGAGGACGATGGTTGAACCGATCGTGATATATGGATGCGATTCGTGGTCACTAACGCAATCAGTAAAAAAAATGCACTGGATGGCACCTACACAAGAATACTGCAGAAAATTCTAAATGTTTCATGGCGCCACCACATGAAAAACCACGAACTGTACGGCTCCAACCCACGGATCACCACCATCGTGAGACAACGGCGTCTTCGTCTGGCAGGTCATGTGATGCGCTATGACGAAGCAGCCAACAAAGTCCTGCTCTGGAAGCCCGATGGCCCTCGGAGAAAAGGTCGACCAACAACTACTCTACAAAACATACTAGAGAAAGACACGAACCTCAGCGGGACAAATCTAATAGCGGCTATGAAGACCCGAAACCTCTGGAAAGAAATCATCATGTCACCACATTAAGTGGATGACATAAGTAAGTAACTATGTAGTTTTATTTCTACAAGTATTAATTACACTTCGTCTTTCCTTTGTTAAAGTTAATGATAAATTTCATTGTTTCGTTCAACTAGATTTTGAAATAAATTTCTATAAGAAGTTTATGTGATGATGCAATTGCGTATTAACAACATTTAAATAGGACATGACAGCCATGAAATATTGACCAGAGGTTTGGTGACGTCATACTAACCCACTGTGATAGTGTATACAGGTGCAAGTTTCAAGGAACAGCAGCGACTTGAGTAGACCATAGTCTGTGGAGTAGACAGATCTAAACTACGATCTTAATAAGAACATGAAACAAATCTGATATTTTCATATTTATATAAGTAACTGAGTAGTTAGTTTGTCTACATTTACTGATGAATTTATTTAAATTTTAATCCGTATGGCGATGGTAAATAATATGAAGCTGCTATAAATTTATTGTTTGTAAACGTCAAAATTATAGTTTTATTTTTGGTAGGTCTGTAGTGGTTTCTTTTATATTTGGGTAATTACATTAATATCTTTAGTGTGCTGATATTAAGTATACGGAAAAAAACCGTCCCCGGACGGATAACTAGGTATTTCGTATTTATTTTTTTTAGGATACATAATATTGAAATATCCATCTATGCCTTGGTACTTGATGCTGCCCGTCAATATTTCTTGAAATTGCGACCTAATGCTGGCAGCTGTAGTAACGTCTATTGACGCCAAGCCCTTGTATTACGTAACTTAGGACAATCGAAGAAAAGACGCATGACGGTGTCAACAATTGAACGTAATTGTTTTCATAGCGTTGCGTATAATTTGCACGTAATAATTGCATCGGGTAATTCCATTGTTCGTAGAAAACGTAATACCGATGTGAATTTCGAAACAAATAACACTGAGACGAGCTTACTCTGGGGTTGTACAAGAAGCCCTGAAAGTGTGTCGCCCGAGATGCAAAGCGTCTAGGAGGTATAGCATATATATTCAAGATAAAATAGAATAAGGTTAGTAACGAAATCCACCATCGTATTAAACCGGGTAATTCTGGCATCATCAGCCGTACAAATAAAACGCGTGTATTCAATAAGTCTTCTTCCCGTGTTCGTCAACATGTAAGTAGTACATTCATTGCGTATTGACATGTTTTTATGTGCTCCAAATGTCAATGCTTCCATCAGACATTCGCGGCATCAGCCAATCAATGGAAGACCAGAGCAAGATGACGGAGGACGACGAGAGCGCCACCTTGTTGACAGACATCGCGATGGTGTTTTGTATTTTGCCTCACTACTAGCCTCGGAAATGAAGTCATTGCCCTCCGCCTATATGACGACACAATATTAATGTATTTTAAACTAGGTCAAGTGGAAATTCGGAGAAAAGCGACAAAGATACCTAGGTAGTTTCGTGATTTGATATCAGGGTATTGATACTTTCACAAGTTATTCGATTTGTTATTCACCTGAATCACGATGTGTTAAATTAATCAAGGAAGGAGTTGTATGAGTAGAAACTCTCATGTCTGTGGATGCATATTTGACAGGATGACGATATAATGACGTGAATGTGATGACGAGAATGTGATGACGTGAATGTGAATGTCATAGATAAACGTAAAAACATTTGTACATAATAACTATAATATATAAAATACTTCAGTAGTATATTGACAAGTTCTTTCTTCAAATGACGAGGCGCCTGGTATCGTCATCGACACCAGATTTAACAAGACTTAACAAGATTTGCCATCCAAGCCAAAGGCCCAGATGGCAAGTGGACAAGGAAGCCATAGGCTTATTAATGTTCATCTACTTATCACCCGCCCTCCTTAGATATGTGTCAACCTTGTTTTTAAACATATTCATGCTGCTAGCAGTTACACAATCTGTAGACAATGTGTTCCATTCATTTATTGTCCTCCGTGAGAAAGAGTGCTTCCTGATGTCCAATCTACATTGATCCTTTACTAATTTTACCTCATGTCCTCTAGTTCTGCTATCCTTCTTGAGTGAGAAAAACACATTTCTATCAATATTTTCATACCCATTCAATATCTTCAATCTGATCTCCTCTTAACCTTCTTGTCTCTAGAGTTGTTAAACTACATTCTTTCAGGCGTTCTTCATAACTATGTCTATCTTGTCATCTCCCATCTCATAATGCCAGGTTAGTGTCTGTATTGTCATCCCCTGTCTCATAATGACCTGTTTGTGATTATTATGTTTTGTCAACAATACGTAAAACACCAGTGAAAATTTTCACTTTTCATGCGTGATACGTGTATCAGCAATTCTGTTATCACTAACAATCAGGAAACGTTACCTGATTAAAATATTTTTTTAACTATGACACTTAGAATGCTGCAGTTTGGCATATGAACGCGTCTTACATGTAGGCAACATAATGCGAATTCGAATTACGATTGGTGAAGGATTTTGTCAAAAATACACTGCCTCTTTAGGCTGTTATTCAAGTTTTTGCTTAATTCATTCATGGTTGTGTAGCAGACGTAATTCTTTATCTTAACCAAAATCTACCTTAAAGTTATCAGTGACATTGTCATACTTATATGTATGACATTTATTTCTTTTCACCGTCTTAAGAGTCTCGAGCGTCTTAAGAGTATTGGTCACACGTCTTAGGACATTAGTCAAGCGTCTCGAGACATGGTCAAGCATGATCCATCGATAACTACTATATAGCCACCACAAAACACCGTATGTATATGATATGTTTATTCAAGCGAAGCTATTTTATATATTATATTATTATTATTATGTACAAATGCTTTTGCGTTTATCTATGACATTCAAAATCACATGATCACATTTACGTCATCACATTCACATCTTCACATTCACGTAATCACATCACATGTACAAACGCGGGAATCGATGAGACGGCGAGTATGTAGAAACGCGGGAAAATTTAGAAAACACCAAGTTGGTAGAAACGCAGGAGAATTGAGAAAAGGCGTGTAGAAACGCGGGAAAATTGAGAAAACGGCGATATTGTAAAAACGCGGGAAATAGAGAAAACAGTGAATTTGTAGGAACGCTGGAAAATGGAGTAAGCAGGGAGCCACCCAGCCATTAGAAACGCTACAGTACGTTGATCCGCGGAAACCGCGAGAAATGCGCGAGGATTGCCGATGATGTCATGTTATGGACTTCAAAGAATTGACGCAAAACGACTGGTGACTGCTTTGTTCAGCAGTTCTCCAATGAGTGGTCAGATTTTTTTATGTGTGAGGTTAACTGCAAAGGGCAATAACTTCTATCGAGAGTGCCGGACTATCAACGTGGGGCCTGGTAGAAACGGTTTGCTGGTGCACGTAACGATACCTTCATCAACAAATACCTGAGCAGAATCTTACAGGTAAAATGATCAAACAAGGCATAAACCCTATGCTATGGGAAAGGACCGAACAAGAGGTAGTGCCGAACGTCTTGGAAAGCTACTTTAAGGAGCTACTGAACCAGGAAGGAAACAACAACGATCTGGAATTACCGCTGGATGCAGATGGGAAAGAGTAGCTAACTGATATTACGGATACAGATATGCAAAACGGGATGAAAGGGATAAAGTAGGAAGAGCACCTGGTATCGATGATATGCATGTGGAGATGGTAATGGCAGCGGGGAGAGTGGAATCAGCTGGACAAAGAGGCTGCTGAATACATATATGAGGAAAGGTAAAGTACCAGAGGAGTGGCGAACATGGCTAACTGTCCTAATATGGTAAAAGAAGAGAGATGTGCAAGCCGCAGAAACACACAAGTTACATAGAACTGCTTCAATGACACTCACACACTCATCACGCACGCACGCACGCACGCACGCACGCACGCACACACAAGCATACACACACGCACACACACTTTGGTATTCTGCTGAGGAAAATTACAGAATCGACCAATTATATGTGTCTCCGTTAGAGCGATATCCATTTTACCAGATGGTTGTACTCATATATAAATGACGTACTCTTCTTGAGTACAGCATGCTTATCAAAATAAATATATCCGTTGACAAGAGGGATGCACAGGAAAAGGATAACTAACAACATCAAAAAAATCAAGCAGGTTACCAAAACAAAAGCCATTACCATTCGGCACCAATACTGATTTATTAGAACAACTGTAAAAGTGAGTTTTTCACTCTAATGTGACATTCTCCCCCCTCCCTACTATTCATCATTACAGTTTTTTGTAACGTCTGTTCCAGTCATGAATCCAATGTATTTCCAAGAAGACCATGATTGGTTTGCTTGCAAGGCGGTTATATCTAGTTATACGTGGAGGTTCGCACAAAACTAGGGGCAGGCCGTACTTAGATTAAGCTCAACATGTGAATGTAAGAAATTTCCAGAAATGAAAAACAACACAAAGGTAATACACATGAATATGTTTACAATTAATCAAAGCCTAAGTGAAATGGTACAAATGAAATAAAGAAACTATAACTCTAGATAAAGTTGTCAATACCCTCAAACCAAATAAACTAAAAACCTACGTTTTCCTTTACGTTCACCGATGAGGCTATTCCCCTGCAAGACCGTACCACAGACATCAGTGTTAATAAATTCGTCACAAGCAGAAAGGCGTATTTCACACTTATAATACAATGTTCCGAAAAAAAATAGTCACAGTAGCGTCCCTTACGCCGCACAAAGTCAACAATACCCTTCGTGTCATTCTGCTGGGTTGAGTAGAACGATAATTAATGTGGCCGTCGGTCGCATGATCTCACCGCCAGCTGAATAAGTTCGACCGCAGTGATGTCGATATTGTTGCGGTTGGATGATAGTAGGCCGGATGTCAATAGATCATGGAGACGGCGACGTTTCGTGACGACGGCTGACGCGGACGGTTTGATGTCGCACATGGGGAAGACAGTTGAACGGTTGGGTGGACGCACAGTACGCCAGCCGTCAATGTGTCGTAGAGACGGCTAACGTGTCGTGACGACGGCTTGTGCGAACGAACTGGTTGTCGCTCGCGCGGGGAAGGCACTTGAACAGTCGGCTGAACGCTATGTAAGTCGGCCGTCTACATAACGTCGAGACGACGAACGTGTCGTGAAGATGGCTCATGAGGGACACAGTGTTGTCTTACAAGGAGAGATAGCTGAACAGTCGCAACCAGTCAGTAGGCAGCAGAAAACAAGATACAGCCGATGCAGACAGTCAACGCATACAGTCAAACAATGCGCAGTAATTAATTGCGTGATATTGTGTTGTCTGGGTTTTCACTCGTCGTTGTCAATGCGAGCAAAGTTGTCTTCATATCAGGCCTTGTCGGACATCATCGTGAATATCCGAGCACTTGCTGCTCATTATTCCTTCAATACAAAGACACAAATGATCAATAGTTGTGTAGTAAATTAAGAAAGTGAACTACATGGCGACGATACTACTGCTGCTGTTTACTCCCCCAAATGAGCTGCCACGCGAAACCACCCCAACAGTGTCAACACAACACAAGGGAGTCATTTGACTGCATTGTTTAATTTGTTTCAATGAACAGGTAATCTCTGAAGCCATAATCCTAAAGACCAGTTGGTATTTTCATGTTGTATAAACAACAGCTCAGGCATTGAACATTTGATATACAGAGCACTTTTTAAGGAGAACGGTGTGAAAGTGAATTCACAGGTCAAACAACGATTTCATAATCTGTTGAAGGTACTGCTCACATCAGAGAACTTGTTTAATGGTATATGAAAGTGAATCTAACAACAATAATTATTCAAAGAATTACGCTTGCATTTGATCGTACATTTGATAAATCAAATGTTTGTGGGTCGCATGGAAATGCTGGAACGACTGACTCCTGATGTCATGTCAATATGGAGGGAGGGAGGGAGTGAGGGAAGGTGGGAGGGAGGAAAGGCGAGAGGGAGGGAGGGGGAAGGTAGTGAGGGGATGGAATTACAATTAGGATACCAGAATAATTGCTTCCCAGAGAAGTTGAGGTGGGTTTTGAACGAACATTTCTGCCATGGGTTGAAATGTAAAACACTTTGAGCAATCCCAAGGACTGGATACCACGAAAGCAATGTTCCTGTCCGTCTGCCTGCCTTCCCGCTTTCCACCTGTCTGCTTTCATCCCCGCCTCCCTCCCTCCCTCCTTCCCTGAGTCCAGTGTGAGGGGCTGTCCTTTTCTGCTCACATTGAAGTCACATTTACAGCAGAACATGGAACACACACTAACTGATGCGTACTGTTATTTTTGTGTGTAAACGTGTTGAGAAAATTACTGTAAACAGAACGATTACGTATCCTCAACAGAACAACACGCATGTGTCGATGCAATTAGGAAACCAGAATAATTGCGATACAGAAATTGCGCTTCTAAGTGAGGATTACAACGTCATTCACGGCGTTGGCAAGTGTCAAGGCGTGGTGCTGCTAAAGTTTATCTGATGCAAACAGGACAACGCCGTCCGAGCGCATGGACAATGCCTGTCGGGGTTCGTTGATTACCTCCGCCAGCCCAGACAAAAGGTGTTAATTCCTGTCCACCAGCCAGCATGCATGGAATTCTTGCATGTAGCGTGTCGTATATAACAATCCATGCGAAGTTGGTGCTTCTACTAATGAAGCGACAAATGGCATACTGTGTGGGGCCTATCATGACTGAAGAACGACCAATTGAAGAAATATGGAGGAGTGTGCAAGACAGCATTTCGTATGCTATAACTGTGTTGACTTGCATGATATCTGTATCAACATACGTTGTATGTCCATAGCACACACTGCGTGCTTCCTATGATGTTGTCTGTAAAAGCTGATATCAGCTAAAAAGGTAGAAGTGCATTGCGTTGACAGCCAGTCGTAAGAAATGGGTGAACAAAGAAATGCTTCGAGACAGCTACTATAAAAACAAAAGGTGCATTATAAACAACTAATTTGTGACCTAACAGAATGCGGATGGTTTATGTATAAACGTCATTTGGTTTTGTAGATAAATAATATCTATACTACACAGTACACATATTTGATATGGTGTTAATTTGGATACATATTTCGAGGATGGCTCTACGAACCTTTATGCTGGCATTCTACATAAGATTGTACATTTCATATGGAATTGTGTTTAGTGTATAGGGACATATTAATTGTTAGTGACAACTATCTTTTTCTGCTTCTGATGCAGCTCATGACTATAGTAGCTGCATGAAAATGTGGCTAGTCTGTTGTTGGCAGGGAGACGAGACACTTTCTAAGCGCTTTGACTGACAAAGTAACGGCAGTGGTAAGTGCTAGATGCATAGATAATAAACAGACATACCAGTTAACACAACTGTTCGATGATACTATTGGCCATATAATAAACCATTTCCACTTGGAGTGTGTTGTATTCCTTAGGCAGGGTTATGTAGGTTTATTGATAACAGGTACTCGACCGACGCTGTAGTAGACGCCATCTTAGAGTGATCACTTCCGGCACATGCGCATAATTTCCACCAATAAATCTGCATAAATGAATAACAATAACATAGACTAGTAATATTATTGATGCATGTTATACACTTTGCTCCATTACAACATGAACTATGCTATTTAAGAAACATTCTAATTAACTAAATTGTTTAATTAGTAAATGTTATGTCAGATAAATGTAAAGTGAACATGTTTCAAGAATTTACACCACAAATTCACCTAAAAAGGTTGTACCTACTATATAAACGGGTAGACGTGTTGTAATAAGAGGTTGCTAGCTCAACACATAGGGGTTGTCAGTAGTTTGGGTGGAGAACTACAATGGTCTGGGGGCCGACAAACCTCTCCCCTGAGAGCTGCTCGATACGCAACTATAAGAGATTCGGTGACTGTGGATTGGTCTCTCCACCGACCGATAGGAGGTGCAACCAAATAGCAGATAATGCTAAGTGTCACTCACGTCGTTGGTCTCTTATTTTTTAAACAAAAGAATATCGATCATTACATATTCAGATTCAGTTTATTATTCTCGATTCGCATTAGTTGATCAATCGGCATCAGTTTTATTGTCATCGTACCAAACGTCTGTCAATCCTTAATCATTTACATGTAAATTATTATGTTGATGTCCTTCCTTGCATTTTAGAAACTCAATGCTTTCATTATATCACTCTACGTCATTTCCAAAACAAAAAGGCTATATAATTATAGTGTTTTATGGCACTCCTGCACATATGCAAATTTGTTCTCTTCGAAGAAAAGCCAGGTCACACTGTTAAGCTAATGCTTTCCACAGGTTTTGATTTTCCTGTTCTTCTCTACATGCAATCTAAAGTCTGAATCATAAGGAAACGTCTTGCAACATATTGTGCACAACTAATCGATTCAAATTGACATGCAACATTTACCCTACCAATAATAACAAACTCGGATTTTCTTGCATTTAACTTTAATGTGGTCTCTGTCATCCAATGGAAGATTTTATGGAGACGATCCATGAGCTAGTTTTGGAAGTGATTTGTATCTCGTATAGACAAAATAGAATAGGTCTGTGATTTATTTGCATACACTTGGTGATCCAAGTTGTGATATTGGATAACTGAGCCAAGTAGAGTGGCATAGACAGTGAAACACTCTGAGGAACACTACGTGAAGTAGGGAGCGCAGCTGAGAAACAATTCGCTATCTTCATTCTTTTGTATCTATCAGTTAAATATGACGAGAACCAGCTCTGTGCCAGTTATGCCACACCATATTGACATGTTTTTAATAAGTCGTCCTTTGACCAGTGGTATCTAATGCGGCAGATAGCCTCAGCAACGAAATGGTCTCTTTCTATACACTGCTTGGACCCACTACCCAGTGTCTGGATCCGCTCAAGTCTGCATGGTTCACTGAATGGTATAAATTTAGTCTTTATCATTTGCTGTGTCACCAGTACTGTACGCACTGATTGTCCTTAAACACTTCCAGGAGGAACCATGTGGCAATGCCTTCATTTTGTTGGAACCGCGACTGCACAAACAAACAAACATAAGTTATAATTATGACATTATGTAAAGTTAACGTAATAATAAATACATTTGTATGTGGGCGTTTTCACGTACAGGCTACACTTTTGCCAAAAATCACTTTCCCTCATAGTACTGAAACAATTAATTGTGTAATATTAATTCAGTCTAATTACCATACAATTTTTGAGGCTCAGCGGGATTGAGAGACCTTACATGAAACCTCCAATAATCTGTATATCTGGACAGAGGTCTTCAAAAACAAAGGCGCTAAAATACGAATAGATGGAACGTGATATGTCTTTCCCATGGTTTCATCAATTATAGCAAAACCGAATTCATTAATTTTTCCCCTTGTGTCTGGAGTGATATACACAGAAGTTGTCATTTTATCCTCCCTAAGGCCAATGAATGAATGGGACAGATTATCTACAGTTTCTGTTAATGCAGCCCATGTGAATATGTTAAAAAACAAAATTTACAAATATCCTGTTACGCATAGATGTAAGAAAAACGGTCTAGATAAATGCTTCCTTTTCTGTCTGAATCAACCAATGGTTGCATTTCAAAAATATATAATTCTAACTCGACCAAATATTACATCTGTATTACAGATACCTATATTACGTAAGAACAACACCAATATGTAAATGAGCAACACTTACGTTGAATTATGGTGGAATGATAGGATGAACATTCGAAGCAGTATGCCGACGACCATGGGAGGATGAACATTTGCAGTAGGAAGCATACCCCAAAAGGCCATATTGGTGCACTCTGGGGCAAGACAGCCACCCATATACCTGGGGCATTTCGCCCTGATCGCCCTGACAGTTCATGGTAAAGTCAGTTTAGGTTGCCCAACCATGCATAACATACGGAGTTATGTAACACATTGGTTCGTCCATATAAATGTGGTCGAAACTTTGCCTGAATAATAATACATACAAACACATATGCCAATATCATTATAGTACACAGGCTATAATAGTTGTCAAGTGAAAATGGAGTTTGCAAATAAAATTTACCTTCCCATTCATAAATTGATGAAATATTATAAAATCGTTCCATGCGCATATTTGACCAGTGACTGGGTGTGGTAGTGTTTGAATGTTTAGTGTCATTGTAAAATTACAACAAATGCCTCTTTCCTTTGTTTACGGGTGATACAATTGAGAAAAGACTAATAAGTTATCGTACTCAATATAAGCAGGATGCATGTAATTCCAAAAACAATTCCCCGAATGCGGCGGTGCGAAAAAGAGTTGCACGAGTCATGGTATGTTCGCTGACCCTCCTGATTGTATCCTTACCAATATTATCTGGACAATATCTCATCATTAACTCCACAGACAATATTCCAGAAATACTGTTTATGAGACAGTATCTATTCATAAGTATATCCTGGACATTATTCTGCTACTGCATTACACACAGAATGTCTGCAAATTGTCCACTTTTCGAGGTTGATTGCGGCTGTGTTTGCATATGAAAGCCTATAATTGAATTACGGTTAGTTGATAGTAAGTTATTATCATATCAGTAAATAATTCAATTTGCTGGCCAAGTATCTTGATTAAATAAACATTTTAAGGTGGCTTCTCGAATGTGAATTTGATTTCTTTTCCTAGATAAAAGCATTCGTCTTCACATAACGGGCGGGTCCTGTCTCAGAAAAGGGATTCCCAGTTTTCCAATAAAACAGCAGGAACAACAACTATAGTTATCCACATTTCGACACGGACATCACTTTGTAGCGCAGCACAGTGGAAGGTAAAGGCAAAATTAATTTTTTTTATTACGTAACCGAATATATTCTAATTTACTGGAATATCTAATTCTTGTAATTCTAGATCCTGTCAATGTGACTTACCAAAGTTTTTACTGTGGATATACTGAAGGTGTGGTTCTACCCTCTCTATGGAGATAACCTTGAATGATGCCAAGGCAACAGAGCCGGGCTGTGTGCTGGTCATGGCAAGGAATCAGGTCACGTTCCACGTATGTACATGGTTATACTCAGAGCACACTGCAAACACAGCAGTGAGCTACAGTGATTAACTTTCCTTTATTCAAGCACCTGTTACTGATAAGCCACGTCGTATCAAAAGAAAGATGATATGGTCATAATCAATGTTTCAATTTGGATTACTTGAAAAGAAAACCAAGCTTTTACTTGTATATTTTATATAACTGTGGATGTCATATAGTAGTATATGTGATTGATGGCCCACTGAAAATCATGCCATAAACGTGACATGGACACCATCATGAAACAAAGCTTTTCCAGGTATATTTTCCCCAGAAATATACTTGGGAATTGGACCTACCAGAGACGAGATGCTTCGCTGACAACATCACTTTGGTGATGTGACTGGTGTGTACGGTGAATGGCTGGAAGAGCTGTGGGCCCTGTCCCACTGACTCTTGGTGCTGCACAGCTCCCGAAATTGTCCAGTAGGCTATATCAATCCATTTCCAACTCAGGGCTGAAAACAGTCAAGAAATGTACAATGCCTAACCTGCCCTGCTTCACAGGAGCAACTTGCACATTAGCGTAACAAATATAATCAACACATCTAAATAAGACGTCTTAAGTGCAGTTTCTATGAATTAGTCAGTATTTATAACTTTTAGTTTAAATATTCTAGTCAAATGTAGCTAACAGGGAGATTGTTTTGGGGGTGATACAGACACTGAGGGGTGTGATACTTTTCCCACTATGGTCTCTGCCCTTGATACTCAGCGGGAACTTCTGCATTTGTGTAGGTAGGACGCAGAAACAAAAACACTCAATCAGCTTTAGTTTTCGATATGTGTATTCAGACATTGAAAACTACATATTCTGTGTAATCTATCTAACCTATAAAGAAGTGTATGTTGGTCTGTCTGTAGTGAATACATGTATGAGGGCTAATTGTCCAAATATTGTAGAAGAAGGGAGATGCGCAAGACCTGGGAATACAGAGGCATCGCATTTCTAAGTCACATCATGAAGCTGCTAGAGAGGACCCTGGATGGGAGGATCAGAAAGAGAGTAGAGCAAGAATTCGGGGAAGAACAACAGGGATCCAGAAAGGGAAAAGGAACGACTGATGGGATGTTTGCATTAATACAGCTGGTAGAGAAATGGTTGGAGATGCATGTGAGATTGCCAAAGGGATTTGTGGACCTTCTCAGGAAGATGGTGTATGCAGACGATTTGGCCAAAATAGCAGAGAACAAATAAGAACTACAGGAAGTGTTGGAGGAATGGAAGGGGGCGTTCAAGAAGCACGGACGTGGGTTGGACACCAGAGAGAGGAGCTGACCATCAGTTTGGAAGGTAAGGAGATCAAGCAAGTGGATGGCTTTGTGTTCCTTAGATGAAAGGTTACGGAGGGTGGGCATTCAGAGGTAGATGTGAGACGTCGTGTACAAGCGGGAGCGAATGCTTGGAGAAACGTAGAGGGAGTCATGTTGGAGAGAAACGTTTTGAAAATGCTGAAAGGGAACGTCCTGAGTAAGCGCGTTGCACCGGCATGCCTCTATGGTCTGTAGACAGTGGCGTTGACATAACATCAACAATTGCAGCTGCAAGTTTGTGAGAACAACTTGGTTCGTCGAATAAAAAGAAAAAAGAGGTTGGACAAAAGAAGCATGGATGTTTCACCTGACCCTCAACCCTATAAAGCAGTGAACAAGAAAGAAGAACACAATTAGCTTGGTAAATAGTTATATTTAATAAATTCAATGATGTGGTCAACATTTTCATAAATAGTGTATAAAATGCTTATGAGAAACATCATTTCAATACAAAGTTTGCCAACTTTTAGCATCCCTCTACACACATGGTGTTGTGTTACTATGGTGCAGCATTTAGACACCTGGTGCCCATGACAGTGACAGGATTCTCCTCAAAGCCCTTTTCTCCTGACATACCTTTCTCACTGACTGACCTATCTCACGCGTGACGAGGCCGCCATCATTGCTGATCATGACGTTCCACAACGGGATGATGGAGTGGAAGGCGGCGGCCACCAACATGTTACAGTTCTCCTGGACAGCGTTGAGCCCCTTGGCATTGAGGACCACATGACCTATCACCTCCGTCAGACCATAAGATATGCCAGCGTGCAGAGTTCTTCATCCTGTATCACACAATCACACAAGTTAAATAGAACTGCTTCAATGACACAGATCACAAACACACACTTCGGTATTCTGCTGAGGAAAATTACAGAATCAACCAATTGAATATATCTCCGTTTGAGCGATATCCATTTTACCAGGTTGTTGTACTTATATAAAAATGACGTACTCTTCTTGACTAAATAAATATAACCCTTGATAATAAGGATGCACAGGGAAAGGATTAATAAAAACATCGACAAAAATCAAGCAAGCTACCAAAACAAAAGCTATTACCATTCAGCACCAATACTGATTTATTAGAACTCCAAGACGGTACCACAGACATCAGTGTTAATAAATTCGTCAAAAAGCAGAAAGGCGTATTTCACACTTATAATACAATATTCCGAAAAACAAAATAGTCACACAAGCGTGCCTTACGACGAACAAAGTCAACAATACCCTTCGCGTCATTCTGCTGGGTTGAGTAGAACGATAACTAAAACCACCCCAACAGTGTCGACACAACACAAGGGAGTAATTTGACTGCATTGTTTAATTTGTTTCAATGAACAGGTAATCTCTGAAGCCATAATCCTACAGACCAGTTGGTATTTTCATGTTGTATAAACGACAGCTTAGGCATTGAACATTTGACATACAGAGCACTTTTTAAGGAACACGGTGTGAAAGTAAATTGACAGGTCAGACAACGATTTCATAATCTGTTGAAGGTACTGCTCACTTCAGAGAACTTTTTTAATGGTATGTGAAAGTGAATCTAACAACAATAATTATTCAAAGAATTACGCTTGCATTTGATCGTACATTTGATAAATCAAATGTTTGTGGGTCGCATGCAAATGCTGGAACGACTGACTCCTGATGTCATGTCAATATGGAGGGAGGGAGGGAGTGAGGGAAGGTGGGAGGGAGGAAAGGCGAGAGGGAGGGAGGGGGAAGGTAGGGAGGGGATGGAATTACAATTAGGTTACCAGAATAATTGCTTCCCAGAGAAGTTGAGATGGGTTTTGAACGAACATTTCTGCCATGGGTTGAAATGTAAAACACTTTGAGCAATCCCAAGGACTGGATACCACGAAAGCAATGTTCCTGTCTGTCTGCCTGCCTTCCCGCTTTCCACCTTTCTGCTTTCATCCCCGCCTCCCTCCCTCCCTCCCTCCCTCCCTGAGTCCAGTGTGAGGGGCTGTCCTTTTCTGCTCACATTGAAGTCACATTTACAGCAGAACATGGAACACACACTAACTGATGCGTACTGTTATTTTTGTGTGTAAATGTGTTGAGAAAATTGCTGTAAACAGAACGATTACGTATCATCAACAGAACAACACGCATGTGTCGATACAATTAGGATACCAGAATAATTGCGATACAGAACTTGCGCTTCTAAGTGAGGATTACAACGTCATTCACGGCGTTGACAAGTGTCAAGGCGTGGTGCTGCTAAAGTTTATCTGATGCAAACAGGACAACGCCGTCCGAGCGCATGGACAATGCCTGTCGGAGTTCGTTGATTACCTCCGCCAGCCCAGACAAAAGGTTTTGATTCCTGTCCACCAACCAGCATGCAGGGAATTCTTGCATTTAGCGTGTCGTATATAACAATCCATGCGAAGTTGGTGCTTCTGCTAATGAAGCAACAAATGGCATACTGTGTGGGGCCTATCATGACTGAAGAACGACCAATTGAAGAAATATGGAGGAGTGTGCAAGACAGCATTTCGTGTGCTATATCTGTGTTGACTTGCATGATATCTATATCAACATACGTTGTATGTCCATAGCACACATTGCGTGCTTCCTGTGGTGTTGTCTGTAAAAGTTGATATCAGCTAAATAGGTAGAAGTGCATTGCGTTGACAGCCAGTCGGACGAAATGGGTGAACAAAGAAATGCTTCGAGACAGCTACTATGAAAACAAAAGGTGCATTATAAACAACTAATTTGTGACCTAACGGAATGAGGATGGTTTATGTATAAACGTAATTTGGTTTTGTAGATAAATAATATCTATACTACACAGTACACATATTTGATATGGTGTTAATTTGGATACATATTTCGAGGATGGCTCTACGAACCTTTCTGCTGGCATTCTACATAAGGTTGTACATTTCATATGGAATTGTGTTTAGTGTATAGGGACAGATTAATTGTTAGTGACAACTATCTTTTTCTGCTTCTGATGCAGCTCATGACTGTATATTAGCTGCATGAAAATGTGGCTAGTCTGTTGCTGGCAGGGAGACGAGACACTTTCTAAGCGTTTTGACTGACAAAGTAACGGCAGTGGGAACTGCTAGATGCACAGATAATAAACAGACATACCAGTTAACACAACTGTTCGATGATAGTATTGGCCATATAATAAACCATTTCCACTTGGAGTGTGTTGTATTCCTTAGGCAGGCTTATGTAGGTTTATTGATAACAGGTACTCGACCGACGCTGTAGTAGACGCCATCTTAGAGTGATCACTTCCGGCGCATGCGCATAATTTCCACCAATAAATCTGCATAAATGAATACCAATAACATAAACTAGTAATATTATTTATGCATGTTATACACTTTGCTCCATTACAACATGAACTATGCTATTTAAGAAACATTCTAATTAACTAAATTGTTTAATTAGTAAATATTATGTCAGATAAATGTAAAGTGAACATGTTTCAAGAGTTCACACCACAAATTCACATAAAAAGGTTGTACCTACTATATAAACGGGTAGACGTGTTGTAATAAGAGGTTGCTAGCTCAACACATAGGGGTTGTCAGTAGTTTGGGTGGAGAACTACAACGGTCTGGGGGCCGACAAACCTCTCCCCTGAGAGCTGCTCGATACGCAACTATAAGAGATTCGGTGACTGTGGATTGGTCTCTCCACCGACCGATAGGAGGTGCAACCAAATAGCAGATAATGCTAAGTGTCACTCACGTCATTGGTCTCTTATTTTTTAAACAAAAGAATATCGATCATTTCATATTCAGTTTATTATTCTCGATTCGCATTAGTTGATCAATCGGCATCAGTTTTATTGTCATCGTACCAAACGTCTGTCAATCCTTAGTCATTTACATGTAAATAATTATGTTGATGTCCTTCCTTGCATTTTAGTAACTCAATGCTTTCATTATATCACTCTACGTCAACCCCAAAACAAAAAGGGTATATAATCATAGTGTTTTATGGCACACCTGCACATATGCAAATTTGTTCTCTTCGAAGAACAGCCATGTCACACTATTAAGCTAATGCTTTCCACAGGTTTTGATTTTACTGTGCTTCTCTACATGCAATCTAAAGTCTGAATCATAAGGAAACGTCTTACAACATATTGTGCACAACTAATCGATTCAAATTGACATGCAACATTTACCCTACCAATAATAACAAACTCGGATTTTCTTGCATTTAACTTTAATGTGGTCTCTGTCATCCAATGGAAGATTTTATGGAGACGATCCCTGAGCTAGTTTCGGAAGTGATCTGTATCTCGTGTAGACAAAATAGAATAGGTCTGTGATTTATTTGCATACACTTGGTGATCCAAGTTGTGACGTTGGATAACTGAGCCAAGTAGAGTAGCGTAGAGAGTGAAACACCCTGAGGAACACTACGTGAAGTAGGGAGCGCAGTTGAGACACAATTCACTATCTTCATTCTTTTGTATCTATCAGTTAAATATGATGAGAACCAGCTCTGTGCCAGTTATGCCACACCACATTGACATGCTTTTAATAAGTCGTCCTTTGACCAATGGTATCAAATGCGGTAGATAGCCTCAGCAACGAAATGTTCTCTTTCTATATACTGCTTGGACCCACTACCCAGTGTCTGGATCTGCTCAAGTCTGCATGGTTCACTGAATGGTATAAATTCAGTCTTTATAATTTGCTGTGTCACCAGTACTGTCCGCACTGATTGTCCTTAAACACTTCCAGGAGGAACCATGTGGCAATGCCTTCATTTTGTTGGAACCCCGACTGCACAAACAAACAAACATAAGTTATAATTTTGACATTATTTAAAGTTAACGTAATAATAAATACATTTGTATGTGGGCGTTTTCACGTACAGGGTACACTTTTGCCAAAATTCACTTTCCCTCATAGTACTGAAACAATTAATTGTGTAATATTAATTCAGTCTAATTACCATACAATTTTTGAGGCTCAGCGGGATTGACAGACTTTACATGAAACCTCCAATAATCTGTATATCTGGACAGAGGTCTTTAAAAACAAAGGCGCTAAAATACGAATAGATGGAACGTGATATGTCTTTCGCATGGTTTCATCACTTATAGCAAAACCGAATTCATTAATTTTCCCCTTGTGTCTGGAGTGACATACACAGAAATTTTCATTTCATCCTCCCTAAGGCCAATAAATGAATGGGACAGATTATCTACAGTTTCTGTTAATGCAGGCCATGTGAATATGTTAAAAAACAAAATTTACAAATATCTTGTTACGCATAGATGTAAGAAAAACGGTCTAGATAAATGCTTCCTTTTCTGTCTGAATCAACCAATGGTTGCATTTCAAAAATATATAATTCTAACTCGACCAAACATTACATCTATATTACAGATAGCTATATTACGTAAGAACAATATCAACATGTAAATGAGCAACACATATGTTGAATCATGGTGGAATGATAGGATGAACATTCGAAGCAGTATGCCGACGACCATGGGAGGATGAACATTTGCAGTAGGAAGCATACCACAAAAAGCCATATTGGTGCACTCTGGGGCAAGACAGCCACCCATATACCTGGGGTATTTCGCCCTGATCGCCCTGACAGTTCATGGTAAAGTCAGTTTAGGTTGCCCAGCCATGCACAAAATACGGAGTTATGTACCACATTGGTTCGTCCATATAAATGTGGTCGAAACTTTGCCTGAATAATAATACATACAAACACATATGCAAATATTATTATAGTACACAGGCTATAATAGTTGTCAAGTGAAAATGGAGTGTGCAAATAAAATATACCTTCCCACTCATAAATTGATGAAATATTATAAAATTGTTCCATGCGCATATTTGCACAATGACTGGGTGTGGTAGTGTTTGAATTTTAGTGTCATTGTAAAATTACAACAAATGCCTCTTTCCTTTGTTTACATGTGATACAATTGAGAAAAGACTAATAAATTATCGTGCTCAATAAAAGCAGGATGCATGTAATTCCAAAAACAATTCCCCGAATGCGGCGGTGCGCAGAAGAGTTGCACGAGTCATGGTATGTTCGCTGACCCTACTGATTGTATCCTTACCAATATTATCTGGACAATATATCATCATTAACTCCACAGACAATATTCCAGAAATACTGTTTATGAGACAGTATCTCTTCATAAGTATATCCTGGATATTATTCTGCTACTGCATTACACACAGAATGTCTGAAAATTGTCCACTTTTCGAGGTTGATTGCGGCTGTGTTTGCATATGAAAGCCTATAATTGAATTACGGTTAGTTGATAGTAAGTTATTATCACATCAGTAAACAATACAATTTGCTGGCCAAGTATCTTGATTAAATAAACATTTTAAGGTGGCTTCTCGAATGTGAATTTTATTTCTTTTCCTAGATAAAAGCATTCGTCTTCGCATAACGGGCGGGTCCTGTCGCAAAAAAAGGGATTCCCTGTTTTCCAATAAAACAGCAGGAACAACAACTATAGTTATCCACATTTCGACACGGACATCACTTTGTAGCGCAGCACAGTGGAAGGTAAAGGCAAAATTATTTTTTTTTATTACGTAACCGAATATATTCTAATTTACTTGAATATCTAATTCTTGTAATTCTAGATCCTGTCAATGTGACTTACCAAAGTTGTTACTGTGGATATACTGAAGGTGTGGTTCAACTCTTCTCTATGGAGATAACCTTGAATGATGCCAAGGCAACTGAGCCGGGCTGTGTGCTGGTCATGGCAAGGAATCAGGTCACGTTCCACGTATGTACATGGTTATACTCAGAGCACACTGCAAACACAGCAGTGAGCTACAGTGATTAACTTTCCTTTATTCAAGCACCTGTTACTGATAAGCCGCGTCGTATCAAAAGAAAGCTGATATGGTCATAATCAATGCTTCAATTTGGATTACTTGAAAAGAAAACCAAGCTTTTACTTGTATATTTTATATAACTGTGGATGTCATATAGTAGTATATGTGATTGATGGCCCACTGAAAATCATGCCATAAACGTGACATGGTCACCGTCATGAAACAAAGCTTTTCCAGGTATATTTGAATATTTTTCCCAGAAATATACCTGGGAATTGGACCTACCAGAGACAAGATGCTTCGCTGACAACATCACTTTGGTGATGTGACTGGTGTGTACGGTGAATGTCTGGAAGAGCTGTGGGCCCTATCCCACTGACTCTTGGTGCTGCACAGCTCCCGAAATTGTCCAGTAGGCTATCTCAATCCATTTCCAACTCAGGGCTGAAAACAGTCAAGAAATGTACAATGCGTAACCTGCCCTGCTTCACAGGAGCAACTTGCACATTAGCGTAACAAATATAATCAACACATCTAAATGAGACGTCTTAAGTGCAGTTTCTATGAATTAGTCAGTATTTATAACTTTTTGTTTAAATATTCTAGTCAAATGTAGCAAGAAGGGAGATTGTTTTGGGGGTGATATAGACACTGAGGGGGGTGATACTGTTCCCACTATTTAGTTTTCAATATGTGTATGCAGACATTGAAAACTACATATTCTGTGTACTCTATCTAACATATAAAGAAGTGTCAGGTGAAACATCTGTATGTAGTGATTACATATATGAGGAAAGATAACGTACCAGACGAGTAGTGAACAGTGCTAATTGTCCCAATGTTGCAGAAGAAGGGAGATGCGCAAGACCTGGGAAATACAGATACATCGCATTTCTAAGTCACATCATGAAGCTGCTAGAGAGGACCCTGGATGGGAGGATCAGAAAGAGAGTAGAGCAAGAATTCGGGGAAGAACAACAAGGATTCAGAAAGGGAAAAGGAACGACTGATGGGATGTTTGCATTAAGACAGCTGGTAGAGAAATGGTTGGAGATGCATGGGAGATTGGCAATGGGATTTGTGGACCTTCTCAGGAAGATGGTGTATGCAGACGATTTGGCCAAAATAGCAGAGAACAAACAAGAACTACAGGAACTGTTGGAGGAATGGAAGGGGGCGTTCAAGAAGCACGGACGTGGGTTGGACACCAGAGAGAGGAGCTGACCATCAGTTTGGAAGGTAAGGAGATCAAGCAAGTGGATGGCTTTGTGTTCTTTAGATGAAAGGTTACGGAAGATGGGCATTCAGAGGTAGAAGTGAGACATCGTATAAAAGCGGGAGCAAATGCTTGGAGAAACGTAGAGGGAGTCATGTTGGAGAGAAACGTTTTGAAAATGCTGAAAGGGAAAGTCCTGAGTGAGCGTGTTGCACCGGCATGCCTCTATGGTCTGTAGACAGTGGCGTTGACATAACATCAACAATTGCAGCTGCAAGTTTGTGAGAACAACTTGGTTCGTCGAATAAAAAGAAAAAAGAGGTTGGACAAAAGAAGCATGGATGTTTCACCTGACCCTCAACCCTATAAAGCGGTGAACAAGAAAGAAGAACACCATTAGCTTGGTAAATAGTTATATTTAATAAATTCAATGATGTGATCAACATTTTCATAAATAGTGTATAAAATGCTTATGAGAAACATCATTTCAATACAAAGTTTGCCAACTTTTAGCATCCCTCTACACACATGGTGTTGTGTGACTATCGTGCAGCATTTAGACACCTGGTGCCCATGACAGTGACAGGATTCTCCTCAAAGCCCTTTTCTCCTGACAGACCTATCTCACTGATTGACCTATCTCACGCGTGACGAGGCCGCCATCATTGCTAATCATGACGTTCCACAACTGGATGATGGAGTGGAAGGCGGTGGCCACAAACATGTTACAGTTCTCATGGGCAGCGTTGAGCACCTTGGCATTGAGGAACACCTGATCTATCGCCTCCGTCAGACACCACAAGAGATGCCAATGTGCAGAGTTCTTCGTCCTGTATCACATAAACACACAAGTTAAATATAACTGCTTCAATGACACAGATCACAAACACACACTTTGGTATCCTGCTGAGAAAAAATGACAGAATCAACCAATTGTATGTATCTCCGTTTGAGCGATATCCATTTTACCAGATTATTGTACTTATCTATAAATGACTGATCATGCCGCTCCACAACTGGATGGTGGAGTGAAAGGCGGCGGTCACTATCCTGTTACAGAGATGCCAGCGTGCAGAGTCCTTCATCCTGACTCACACAAACACACAAGTCACATAGAACTGCTTCAGTGACACAGATCACACCTACACTTTGGTATTCTGAAGAGGAAAATTACAGAATCAACCAATTATATTTATCTCTGTTTGAGCGATATCCATTTTACCAGATGGTTGTACTCATATATAAATGACGTACTCTTCTTGAGTACAGCATGCTTATCAAAATAAATATATCCCTTGACAAGAAGGGTGCACAGGGAAAGGATAAATAATAACATCACACAATTCAAGCAGGTTACCAAATCAAAAGCCATTACCATTCATCACCAATACTGATTTATTAGAACACCTGTAAAAGTGAGTTTTTGAATCTAATATGACATTCTCCCCCCTCCCCACCATTCATCATTACAGTTTTTGTAATATATGTTTCAGTCATGAATCCAATGAGGACCACGACTGGTTTGTTTGCAAGGCGGTTATGTCTAGTTATGTGTCACGGATTTCGGTGGTGGTCCACGCAAAACCAGGGTTGGGCCGTACTTACATTAAACTCAACATATGAGTGTAAGAAATTTCCACAAAGGAGAAACAACACCAAGGCAATCAACATGAATATGTTTACAATTAATCAAAACCTAACTGAAATGGTGCAAATGAAATAATAGACATCAGTGTTAATAAATTCGTCACAAGCAGAAAGACGTATTTCACACTTATAATATAATGTTCAGAAAACAAAACAAAAATAGTCACAGAAGCGTGCCTTATGACGCACAAAGTCAACAATACCCTTCGCGTCATTCTGATGGGTTGAATAGAATGATAACATATGTGGCCGTCGGTCGCATGATCTCGCCGCCAGCGGAATACGTTCGACCGCAGTGATGTCGAGGTTGCTGTCGGCTGGTCGATAGTAGGCCAGATGTCAATAGATCGTGGAGACGGGATGTTTCGTGACGACGGCTGACGCGGACGCTCTGATGTCGCACACGGGGAAGACAGTTGAACGGTCGGCTGGACATACAGTACGCCAGCCGTCAATATATCGTGGAGACGGATAACGTGTCGTGAGGAGGCTCGTGCGGACGCATTGGTGTCTCGCGCGCGGGGAAGGCAATTGAACAGTCGGCTGAACGCTCTATAGGTCGGTCGTCAACATGACATGGAGACAACGACCGTGTCGTGGACGGTCCCATTACGTTGATACCCCTTTTAATATAATGTACCATGCCAAAAGCGAAAACATCATGGGTACAATTATTGCATAACCTGTTCATGCCCCACGGCTAACAATAAACTTCCAATGTGGGCTCCCACACCACACTTGGATACTATTATTGCATAACTGGTTGATGTAATCCGTCTATATACACGTTAACATTTACCTCACCATATCCAGTAAAATAGTTCATATAATAGCAATTCGCAGAAATTCGACATTATGACACCTACCTGTGCAAACACACAAAGTGGGGATAGGCAACAGCGATCCGACTGAAGTGACCTTTAGTGATATTGTTTACTCTCGGTCCATCATAATTGTTTCTGGCTACAGCAGCACCTGTAAGAAGACCTCCAGTAAAGGTCCGTAGTTATACAGCACGCTATCCAGTTGTTGGGATTGTTCAACGTGCTTACCAGTTCACCCCCTGGTACACTTGTTCATTACAACACCATCTCAACTTCTCCGGGAAGCATTCAGCCACGCTGCAATTATTTTGCGAAGATTATTCGTCCACATTTCCACCACTGTCTCTAGCTTTATATCTGAGTGAACTGTGGCAATGAATGCTAGTCGTGATTCGTTGCCTACCACCAAAAAAGACCACATGGCTTATATCTTAAATGTAGGAATAGTTTTCGTCGAGTAATTGCAGCATCCAAGCATGACGTTAATTAAATGTCCCAGGTAATATTGATACGTGATTTAACGTGTTCTCAAGGTGAATTCACATGTTTCCGTACGTGAATTCACGGGATTGTGTGGACATATTGGGTGTACAGACACGTGTATTAACTGGTTCAGAACACGTGAAATCAAGTGTTTCAATTAGTTTAATTCACGTGTTACCGTACGTGAATTCACGGGTTTGTGTGGACAAATTGGGTGTACACACAAGTGTGTACAGTGGTTCAGAACACGTTAAATCCAATGTCTCAATGGGTTCAATTCACGTGGTACCATTTGTAAATTCACGATATTCTGTGGACAAATTGGGTGTACAGACACTATTAACTCTGGTTCAGAACATGTGGAATCACGTGTTTCAACTGGTTCAATTCATGTTTTACCGAACGTGAATTCACGAAATTCTGTGGACACATTTCCCCGTGAAAACAGGTGTATATAAACTTATGTTAACAGAACACGAGAAAACACATTTCCGTAGAGGTCGATTGGTGCATACTATAAATCAAGACAAATTATGTAGGATACAACTCATTTATTGTACGGTAATGATAACGCATAATATCCGTTCTAAGCGAGACAACCATAACTCCCTACTTTGTTTACACGTGAATCACTATGTGAGCATACATAAAATGGTATACTGAAATGAGCTACCACTAACATTTTACTTCTCTCACCAGAGGATACATTTAACTAGGTCTTTGCACCAAGAACAGATGACAAATCCGGTGGTGCGTATTAACAATGTATTCACTCATTGTCTCCACACGACAGTGCTTCTGTGTTAACAATGCATTCACTCAATGTCTCAACATGACAGTTCTTCTGTGTTAACCATACTTATCTGGTATACTTCTCGTCAAATACCAGAATGAAAAATAAAATTTAACATCAATATAAATAAGGGCATACATATAGATCATCTGATGCTATTTAATCATCCTGTATTTCGACACAGTAATAAATCACCTATGTAATAACATATATTTTGTTGTGACACTAACTACCTGTACCTACTACACAAGGGTAAAACGCGAATGAAGATCACCCGACGCTATTTATACAACTAAAAATATAAAATCTCAGTAGGTGTGTATAATCAATTATGTTTGAAAAGTAGGATATCTGAGTATTACAAACTAATTCTTGAAGATAACTCGTATTGTTGACAATACACAGCTCTTAGATCTAGGTTGACTTAAATTTGCTTGAGAAGCCTGTCATGTGAATCACGCTACTCTAACCTTGATTTCCCAATAATGGGGGAAGGGGTGCCTCAGCTATTCTTTTCGGGGCTGTCTACAAATTACGTAAGCAAGGAAGGAGGAGTTGGTAGCAGTGGTTGCATAGGCAGTGCATACACCGGGGGTCTATAGGCTACTTCATGCGTACTGTACGCAATTGGCCTTGTTGTCCGCTTGCGCTGTTGGCTTGCCAGCTTGGTACTGCAGTAGGTAGGCTATTGGTAACTTCATCCCAGGTTGTCAAACCATTGATAAAAATTGTATCAAGGTAATTATAATATTATGCATTCAGTATCAGGGCTTCTGGGATGGCATTGTTGACTGGTTTAGTTAGTTCACCGCTAGCATTACACTGCCTGTGTGGTCAGACGTCACGCGTACGGTGCGCATACAGGGAGAGGGGGCGGACAATTTTTGGCGTACGTAATTTGTAGATGATCCCTTTTACGTTGGTGGTTTATACCTTTACTAAACTGTCGATAGCACACAGGTAATTTCGTAGAACTATATAATAGCTGAATCATCCAATTTGATATTTCAGTATAACTGTCATGCTGGAATAGCTGCTAAGGCTGGCGGTGACTGGGCGGGACAATGGCAATATGGTGGCTATCAGCACACGTGTGTGGACTCCTCGTTGTTCAAGCTTTCCTGCTTCACTCGCTCGGACAAATCTGCCAAACAAAGGGCGGCTGAGTTCATCATTCCCTGGTATATCGACCAATTGAAATGTGGATTTATCGTAGTTTACATAACTGTGTTCGGCAACTCAATACCTACAACATGACTTTTTCCGCGTATTGATACGTCAGATATGTTTCGAGAGACACAGAGAAATCCCCATCACTTGCATGGTTTCCTAACGTGGTAGGCTGCGTTGATGGTATCCACGTGCGAACACATGCAGTCTCTCAGGGCCAATGAACACGAATACGTCAACAGTAAGACGTGCGTGCGTGTGCGCGCGTGCATTCGTTCGTGCACGCGTCCGTGCGTGCATGTTTAGAGGTGGAACGTGACCTGAATATTACATTCTAATACACGGACTTGGGTCAAATACTTTTTGTTGCACTCAAATAATTGCTGACGCAACTGGAGTGGAAACGATCTCTACTGAAGCGTAGAAAGGACATGGTGCAAATCACAAAACATGTTTTGTGGCATAACTAGTTTCTTGTCATAACAAGATAGGTAACCAGTTTCTTGATATAAACATAAGTTTCTTGATAGAACAATTATCTGCTGAATATTGAAAAAATATTAGGTAGATTTCATATCGCCATCTTATCATCATCAGCTCATCCTATTATATACATTATTACACGTTGCCTTTCAGTATATATTATATTCATAGATTATTCAATTGACTGAATATATTTAACTATCCCGTTATGACCCTACTTCCCCCATGGGGTATGTAAAAATGACGTTGTCTCGTTCCATAAGTTTTCTGCTAGCACTAACAAATGTATAGAGTACAACCATTCGCGAAAGGACATAATATTTTATATGCAGGCATACATTGGACAAACACGTGGCGCAGTTCATACAGAGATTACAAAGAAATACTAACGTTCGAAGGTCCGAATCAACTTTGAACACTCGAAACTGTCGTGGCCCATGGGAACGTAAAATACAACTGCACACTTGGAATTCAAACCGCACAATGAAGACCCAACTGCCAGTTTTGACTACATATGTAATATAATATTCTACATTCTTAGGGGTTTGATTCAGCATACTAACATACAAAAGTACTATCCCACTGGAGAAAAAATGAGATAGCAATGAGAGGATCGTGTAACTGGTTATGTTCATTACCTTGTTGCACTAACCAACATTGTCTAGGCTGTCAAAGAGGTACCTCTTGAAATACCAGAGACAGAAAAGGAGGCTCAGTTGTAGACCATCCCGAAGACATGACGATGTTCCTGCTGTACATAATTAGTCACAACAGCAAACATGGGTCTGCAACTGTCAATAATGAAACAGAGCCAAATGTGTTTCCTTCAGAACAATCAGGCTTCATATCACCATCATTTGGGACGTCAAGCTGAATAATGTGGCAGTCTAATATTTCGTTGGTATCAACCACATTTCCCTTTTGATACAAAACCGTGCACCTACCGTCTCGAGTCAGCAACCGATGACTTCACTGAGCACCAAGGCACTAAGTATAAAACAAACACAATATCCACGGTTGACAAGATAGTGTCAGTATGCTCTGTTCTTAGTTCACACGACAGCAAAGTTTGCTGTCGTGATCCACAGTAGGAACGTGAAGGTTACAAACGCTTCTCCCACCACAAGTATTATGTGCATGCAGTATAAGTGTGAAAAGTTGTGCCAGAAACTGAACCATCTCCATCATTAGCTAGGATAGCTCAACCAGTGGTTATTTGGGCCCATCTCTGTATCCTTTCAGAATATAATCAAAGATGTTACCAACATATCCTATAGAAAGATCAATTTCATAATATTAGCATTTTCGTGTACTTTAACATGTTCACAAGAATATTGTACTTCTAAAACAAATGGAAAAATTTTTCTGTCGAATATAAATTAATTAAATATAATTTTGGATGAGCATAAAATGTCACCATATATAAACTTTGTCAAAGCTGGTGTGTTTGGTCGCAAAATGATTGACAAGACTGAAAAGTCTCCAGGCTGACAGTACGATGGTGTGGTGAGTTTCTTGACATCTTGCAGCACATTCTTGTGTAACATTTCCTCCTCCAATATTACTGCAGCCTTAGAACCTGAAAATAAAACACTACAAATAGTATATACTGCAATATTTTGAGGATTTATTGGGAGTATGGATATGTGAATATTATAAGATTTGTCCAGTTAATTTCAAGATGGGTTATTCTGTATATGAGAAAATTGTCTGTATATTCTGAGCTAAGACTTGGAGAAAACAACTGTACATGTCTCTGTTAATTTATATTCAGTAGTGGCTTCATTACCTGGAATAAACCACTGTTTGGTTTGGTTTGTACCAAAAATAATGGAATTGTTAATTGAATTAAAGTTAATTGTTAATTTAATTGAAGAATTTGGGAGGTTAATATAATTGGAACATTTCTGATTTAATTGTAATTTAATTAATTAACTTTTCAAGTTAATTGTCCCATGCCTGGTACAGCTAGTTTATGCGAAACTCTCAGTAACTTTAATTAATGCATTTGTTATACGTAAATGCATCATTACAGTTGTAGATTTTAGTGGTTATTACTATCGTAGGTAGTCCTTGAATATATGGTATTAAACTAAGCTGAGTCAATATCATTGACCCCTAATGGCTTTTGCTGGTTGGTGAATAAATATTTAATCATGCTTATATGGTAAATACCTGCACATTCTGGACATCCAATACTTTGTTCATTCGGTTCTCCAGCAAACCATAACAACCACACTTTGCACAATGTCCAGGACTGTCGAACCGAACATCTCCGGACAGCTCAAGGCCCCCACCAATCTCTCTGAGTTCGTCCATGATTTGAGCCTGGGCATCCAACCAGTCTTCACGCAGCCACACTTCCTACATTTCTGAATGATCTCTATGAGACTTGTTGATAACGCCTTGAGTTGGATGGCCACATTCAGCACATAACTGGAAGAACTGCATTAGCAGATCCTTAAAAACCATGTGTGTTGGTTTCTCTCTGATGCCCTTACTAGATTTCTCTTTGTAGCTGAAAATTCACAAATTCCATTGCATTATTTTTTAATAAACATTTTTAAGTGATGCAACTCATGAACGTTTTGGTAAAAATTAACATGACTAAAACAGTATTCAAGGTATTATGTTTTTGTTGTTGACTTTGTTGTTGATTTTGTTGATATCCAGTAATTAAAGCACACCAAACTACACTTATTTCCAATGTGGTCCTCCTGGTTTTAAGAGTGTCCTTCTCTAGAGCTAGTGAGTCCATCACAGGTTTTTTTCAATTTCCCTGCACAACTTGTGTACTATATATAGGTGGTTCTCATCAAAAGCCATTCAGGATTTCCATAGGATCTCTACAGTTACATCGGAATTTAATTCTTTATCCTTTTTTTACATTATGCAATATTGTCATGACAAACTTGCGTGTGTATGTGACTGAAATAAAGTTCTATCCTTCCGTCCGTCCGTCCTCAACACCAAAGCTGCTAATTTTATATGCATCTACCTCCCTCCTGCAAGCACATTTTTTTTCCGGATTTTCTTGAAACCACCTTATAGTTCCAAAACGACTTCTCACATGTTCGGCGATTTCAATATCCACCTTGATTTACCAAGTCTAAATGCTAGGTCATTCACGGATGTACTTCAAACATAAACATTATACATTATGGATCAACACATTTCATTTCCTATTCATGTTCATGGTCACTGGCTCGACTAATTTATTACTAGATCTACTAGCACTACGTACAATTTTAATTTAATTTTAATATTACCACACTTGCAATATTGTACTTTAATATGGACAAACACATACTACTCTAGACTGAATAAGATTAGGGTGTTGCAAAAGAAAGCAGTACGAATAATTAATAATTCTTATTATATTGCCGACACTGATCCACTAATCAAAATGAATACACTCTTGAATCTTTATAATGTAGACAATCTGCAGTTGGGGCTGATCATGTACGGGCACACGTTTTACTCACTTCCAAATAACATTGCGATTCTATTTAGCAGAAATTGCGATATCCACAACTACAAAACTAGGAATTCCAGTGCGTACTTTATTCATGTATTATGGACCAACTTACGGAAATTTACAATTAAAAACTCAGTGCCTTTTTTTGGAATTACATACCAGCGCATATAAAAAAATTCTACATAAAAATACCAATTCAAACGCAAGCATAATCAGTATTAGTGCAATTTAATACATATCTCTCACATCCATATCAAAACACAACTTTTTAATAATACTCTAATGCATCACTGTATACATTGGTTGTTCACACTGCTTATGACCTTAATTGCATTGTATATTTAAGATATTTGATGCCTGTTTCAATGCTCATTTCAATGCATTAGCTGAATAAGGCTGCGTGAAAACATTATATTTATGACTTTCTCTTGTTCGTTCATTTGTGTATTGTTCTACTTAATATTGTACAATATTGTTGTAGAAGATACTATTTAAATTATACTGTACTCATTAGTCAGTCTGACCATTCAATAATCTTACTATTTATTATCTTATATGCATTTGAATATATATATATATATATATATATATATATATATATATATATATATATACAGAAATATTTGAATATTTATTAATGTCAGAGAAATTGGTATTATCCAATTATCATTGAGCTATGACATTGTAGACAATAGTATTACATTGTATTGTACTATTTTATTTGATCTTATTTCTATTTGTTTAGACATTCTCATGGTAATGCATAATAATAACGTTTGTACTATATGTAGGTGGTTCTCTTCAAAAGCCCTTCAGGATTTCCATAGGATCTCTACAGTTACATCGGAATTTAATTCTTTATCCTTTTTTTACATTATGCAATATTGTCATGACAAACTTGCATGTGTATGTGACTGAAATAAAGTTCTATCCGTCCGCCCGTCTACCAAAGAATCGATCCTGTTATACTAAACAGCTACATATATGCAATCACATGATGTCAAAAGCAAAGTCCAAGTACTCTGCAAATTTTATCTCAACAAATTCTGAAAACCCTCGCCAGATGTGGAAATCCGTAAACACAATTTGTTGAATATTGGTTTCTGTGATGGGCACAGACCACAGCCACTTTTCCCATAGACGACCATTATAACGTTCTTGCGCCTACATTGAAAATTTATCCTACAATTTTTTTTTAAATTCACAGAAAATTACAGACCCACTAAGACACCTGGTGTGCGAAATTCGTGAAAATGGCATACCTCCTTTTCGCACAAATTGCTTCAAAGCATGAGGCCCCTGCATTTCTGCCATGAAATTCTCCGGTTTCCCAAATATGAGTACATCCTGCCTAACAGCCACTGTGTCCTTACGCAACAGGTATACCTACTGACAAATGGCATAATTTCAAAGCTTAGATGCTACTCTGCACAGGAACATCACTTCCACTCACTCATCCACACAATTTCTGCTCTCACAAATAAACCCTATCTGCACAATGATTTTTTTCCTTGGGATTCTTTATGTGGTAGAACGACAAACGGTGGCGCCACGTCGCGAAGTTTGGATAATCGAGGTTTGGGTAACTGAGACTATGAGGCGACCTCTTCTATCAAAAAGGCCTGGTTACGTGTGCAACTTCCGGGTTTGCAACTTATATTGCGAGAGTGTGTTCTACGTTTGTTTTGAATTATTATTATGTGTTGGGATAACACTACCTTCGATTGACAACTCGGTAGGTGCACCGCAAGAGGAGGATACTTGTATTGCTCTGTTTGTATAGTTGCGGTTGATATAAGTCGAAAACTTGCGCCGTTGTCACTGGTAATACTTACTTTGAATGCGCGGCCGTGGCGGCGTGCTGCCTGCCAGTTCTAGTGCTTGGAGCGGAGAACGGTGACTCATGTTCCGGTTTTAGCGGCGACTATGGACCGGGAATTACCCGGCCTAAGTTACTGTCTGTGAATGTGGAGGCTTTAATTTTAGTTGCGTTACTATTAATATTCATGTAATAGGGCAGCGCAGTTTGAACGGCACCAGAACAGTGACAGTGTCAGTGATGCCGATCACACGTCACTGCACTGTCACTGACTGTGTGATTGAGTCTGAGACTGAGATGGTCATGACGAAGTTACACTAATACAGTGTTACTGTCAGTGTTACACAGAAACGAAATCTGACTTGTGTTTATTAATTGCTATGTCCTGATTCTGATACCATTACGTTGGAAGAAGCCATTATTTACTATGGTCAGCGACAAACTTTTTACAGCCAAGTGGGAAGATGTTTTTATAGATTGGGATCAGGGCTTCTAGGCATCCACAACAGATTTTTTCCCTGTGTTACTTCCCCTGGTGTAGACACCAGTTAGACGGGACCTACAATTTTTACTAGCATTTAATCTGAAAGATGATGTGGACACAACTGCCCAAATTCCGAAATGGCTGCAGTTGGACTCAAACACTAGTCCTTATGATTGACAGTCCAGTGCTCGAAATACCATGCAACTATGTTTTAAATTTAATATTGAGTAGTGTAGTGATTAACTTAACACAACCACTTTACAAGACAGGCTTGGTAAAACCTGGCTCTCAACATTGGGGACTGCATCCCTCAGATGACCTAATTTAGACTGGGAGGTCTCAGTATTTGAGGGGAATACCGTCAGAATGCCCCTCTGATTGAATGCACCAGTCGCAATACATCAACCGCTTGGTTGCAATGCCCCACCTTGGTGATAATAAATTGTAATGTATTCAGATTTAAAACTGAGGTTATTTGTGTTTTTACTGATGATAATATTCGTGTTCTTTTTATAAAACATCTGTGTGACTTACGCTTCTTTCAATATCACCCATGGCCACCCCCGTGCCCCTTAGCAATCAATCGCATCATTCTTCTGATTGGCAATAGACGGCGTACAGCATATCTGAGTAAATTAAATATTGAAATACGAACAAAAGAAAAATGTATAATAATCATTCTGAGCATAAAAATGCTAAAATATAATGCTGTAGTTAATAGTAATTGGACACTAAAATTGCTGAAGGAAGTCTATAAAAATGGTTAAAAAGTTACAATTTGAAGCAATGGAAGTATTGTTTTGGTGTAATATACTGATATGCATAGTTTAGTTATTTGTATACATATTTGACTGCATTCAAATCAATAGGGCATTCTTGACCATTAGTGGAGCATTCCAACTAGAGTTGGGAGGGGGGCATTCAGACAGTGGAGCATTCCGACCATGATTCGTTTGGGGACGTAAAGAAACCTCAATTACAGCATAGAAAGGTTGACCTGGCATCATGTTATGAAAAAGGCTGACTAATTTGATCAACAGGCTAGAAAGAATTGATTTTCATTTCAATGTCAACAGTTAGTTGCATTTAACTGGTACATAACAACACAGTGATGTGGTAGTCAATTCATGTTTTGCTTTGTTGTTGACTTTACTCATGATTTTACTGGCATATTAAGTACTTAGGTAGTCACAACTCACAAAAAAACGTGTGTATATATATATATATATATATATATAATATATATATATAGTGCCAGACTGTCCTAATAGAAATATTGAATTATCATAGACAACAGAGTGATTAAGTCCTGTCTAAATTAGGTAAATGACCTCTGTGTTTACTTGACATATTTCCCAAGTTCACCTGTTTTCTGTATTCAACCTATTAAACGTACATGCCATAATTTTGTACATCCCCTTTTTAATCAGCACGACCCATCATTATTGTAATTTGACTAGTGTGGAACAACTGAAAAGTGTTGCCATCTGGTGTTGTTCTACACTAGTCATCAAATGACACCACTAGTGTTAAACACTTACCTTATTGTCTAGAGAAAAAATATTGGCATATGCATATAAGAACAGATTCATTGACATTTTTCCATAGCCCAAATTTGTTTCAAGCATTAGGTCGAATACGGTACATTTTAATGTATAGCCACATCAGTAAACATGCATAAACATTTGCTATTAGTTTAGTGATATGCTTGGACAATGAGCAGTACTATGGTCCATAGCAGTCCTTTAAATTGATATGTCTCATTGGAGTGTTTCCTGTGTAATAAACCGGTCATTCTTTCTTTTCCAGGTGTGAGACGTCCTGCAACCACCGGATAAGCAGTTTGTGACACTCAGTTGTATCTCTGCAGTGGAGCGGAACGTGTGTCGAAGTCTGTCTTGGTGATTGAGTGTACTCATTCAGCAAGCTGTCATTTGTACCAAAAACACATCCTGGTTGCATGGGCTGTGCTACAAGATCCATGCTGGTGGTCATGTGACAAGTCATGTCACATGACGGAATGGCTCGCGAATTCGTGGAAAGGATAGCCTATGAATCCATTGGCAATGCAATCCAACCTTACATTCCTGCACATAACAGGTCATTCGACCAATCACATACACTGACCAGTTCAGTTCAACATCGCCGAAGAACGTGCAGCACAGAAGAAACTGATGATCATGCAGGTTGTCATGACAACGACACTGACAAGGACTATGACAGTGATATGTTAACTCATATGCGGCGTAAAATCTCAAATAATTTCCAGCATTACAGTAACTTATTCCAGGGGCTTGCATTCCCCGTGTTGTTCCGGGAGAGCAAACAGCAGAGAGAGAGTGAGAAAGAAACGGAGGAAATGCTGGACGAGTACGAGTTTGTCGAGAATATTGAACTGCACGACATGGAAGGCTTCATATTTGAAAGTGAGCGTGAGATTGGACAAGGCCACCATTTTATGCCTGTACAACTCCAGGTATAGTATTCCGTGCTCTTTTGCATTTGTGATAGCCTACATTTAGATTTATATAAGATCATTTTATCTAGTGTGTACAACTAAAACTGATAGATAATTTGATTTAGTAAAAAATACTTTGAAATTAATAACAGATAATTTTATATAATAGTAAGGACTCTACTGGTGAAATATTTTGTGATTGTGTGAATTTTATACATTTAATTGTCAGACCACTGTGAAAGTGGTGATTTTAACTGTAGTGCATCATCTTGTGACTAATTGCTGCTGTTTCTTGTCATTAGTTACTTTTATTGCAGTATTTGCAGCTGAAATATTATGTTGTTTTTACATTTGCCCAACTCCTACCATTACAAGACTACACAGAATGTTTGCGATGTCACCTGTTATATGCAGGTGTGAACATTTTTGTCCACCTGGGCTGGTAAGTTTTCAAATCTACCTGCCCAACCAATATTCAACCAGCCCTGATATTGTGCTGGGGAAAAATTTTCCGATGTGGCTGTGATGAAATGACGTTCTTCATTACGCCATCAACTTCTACTTTACGTCCTAATCAGTCTTATGTAAATACTAGTTCCTAGAGGGCGGGTGCTAAGACTGTTACACGAATACACATACAAATACATCTGGCATTTTATATGTCATAATATATACATGTTGTAATATGATATATTACAACATTATATATTATGACATTATATGTGGATGTTGTAATATGTCATAACTTACAATACAATAACTTGTGTACACATACATAAAACAGAACTGTCTGTCAGACTGAGAGTGAGTGGCGTGTTGTCAGTAGTTTAATCTCACTGTGATATCTGCAGGCCCCTACGTGGTGTGACAAATGTGGTGACTTCATCTGGGGTGTCTACAAGCAATGTCTCACCTGCACGAGTAAGTACAGTCTTGAGTCTTCACTTGTATCCAGACTCAGGGTCAATTACGTTATATCATATCTAATTACACATCCCATTTCCAAACATTTCAAAACACCAATTCTAAAATGATCCAATTCCAATTATCAATTCCATATCAAATAATAAACATTACATGTGAACAGAGGAACCATAGAAAGGCTCAACGCCAACAAATAACATAAATTTTAGAGCAGCTTTGTTTAATTTCTGCACATTATACGCAGTGGCGAAAAAATATGATATACGCAACATATTATATTAATATATTTTATTGATTGTTTGTTGTAAAAAAAATTGAATTAAAAAGCTACATGATGTAATTAAAACAGTAATTGAGCTGTTTCTCCAATTCCAGTTACTTTGATTAAAAACAAAACACCAATTCTAGAATTGGAATTGGCGTTTAAAAAGTGTTTTCCAATTACAACGTAATTGGCCCCAAGTCTGCTTGCATCATTTTGCTGCCCAGTAAACGGCTTACACTTATGGTGTAGTCAAAGTACCAGCCAGTGGCTGGTAGCGTCACACAAACTGTTTGCATTATTCCTTTCTGTTGTGTTTGTACTGAATTGTGTACTGTAGGCAGTTGTAAGAAGGACATTGGTGAAGAAGTATCTGTCAATTTGTGCTTCTTGTCCTGATCTACAGAAATGTAATATATTTATAATTTACACAGCAGGATTTCTGACATATTGATACCCCTGTGAGTGTGCTCTCAGTCTTCCTACATACAGACATATCCGAACATGACACATTCGAAAAAGGCACATAAAAATGGCACATATGAAAAAGGCACATATTATACTGGCACAACTGAATTCAGGATGAAAATGATACATTTGAGCATGGTATATTTAAGACTTTAACAGTTTTGCGGACACAGCGTGCATGTAACCAGAGATGTTTGATGGGATTAAACTACCTGGTACTGTTACCTGGTAATGTTATGATGTTCAAATCAGTGTCTGAAATTAGCGAAAAATTAACTGACCCAGATTTTTGTTGGGCCAACTCTATTTTGAACCAGCCTAGGTGAGATTGTACTGGCCCCACAAAAATGTATAATTTATAAGTATACGTAATAAAGCAAAATTTTTGTGTATAAAACTAAAACAGGCACTGATTTAAATTAGAATAAATAATAAGTTAATTAACCCATTAGACCCCACAATGGCTGCGGCCGGCCTCTGTGCAGTCCTGGAACGGCCGCTGACGGCCGCATACAGGGCCCTCTATTCAAAGAAATCCTGGCGAATAACTACTGAACTAAATGCTACCAAATTTTGCCACACCCTAGCGGATACATTTTGCAACAACAACAGCTCGTTACATGCCCTTTCGGAAATCTTGATTTTCATCAGTTTTGTTCACGCTATCTATAAAATTTTTATTTCTATATTTGTCATGATAAAATATGGTGTAACCTGAAAAATAACCATCAGAATTTGATAATGTTTTCATTGGTGCAAAGCTAACACATATAGCTACATTTTCTTCGCTGAGTTGCATAGGGTTATAGCATGGCATGGGATCGTTGTCAAATGTCAGTCGCAACTTTCAATGTTTTAACAAATGTACTATTTTTTCTTTGCAAATTGTGATCAAATGTCAACATTTTATTAATATATCCTATTTCTTTGTATACATGCATGTGGAGAAATTACTGCTCTTCAAAATAAACACAACTTGTAATTGTCAATATTGAATAGTTTTTTTTCTACAGATTTTTGAACACAAGGAAGTAAAATCGCTCGAAATTTGCCAGAAATCCTGGGAACATTGTGGCATGTTTTAATAAAATCCTGGGGCCTAATGGGTTAACATAAACCATGCCAAATATTGCCATTCATTTCATGTAACTAACAGACAAATGAAATATAGTAATGAATTTAATAACCATTTCAATGTGAATTTTATTTGCAAAACAGTTATAATTGTTGAAAGTAACATGTATTATGTTTGACGTTTCGCGCTATGTCGTTCTAAATTCATTCCAAATTGAAGCCTCCAAAGTTCACTTTGACAGCCAAATATCACATTAATCAGAATGTCTTGGCACATTATTTTGTCAATCGGATTGTCTACCTCCTTCGAACTCTGCGATTCTCGCAACTTTGTCTGCCATCTTTGTTTTGGTGTTCCCAAGATACTGACGTCATTCAATGTGAATCATCTGATGGGCATCCATGTGCCAGGGGTTTTCCTTGCATGTTCGGATTTCGACTTTGCCTTGGCAGCAATCTGTCGCTGGCAAGGAAGAAGTAGTTTGTCACAGTTGTATTTTATATTGAATTAACATAGATTAGTATGTACTTTAATGTGCATCACTAATACAGTCCGACTTAGCCGTGGCCGCAAGATGATTAAAGATTTAACAAGATTTGTCATCCAAGCCAAAGGCCCGGGTGGAAAGTGGACAAGGAAGCCATTGGCTTATCGATAGTTCAACAGTGTTCATCTATGTGTAATTGGCGGGATGGGGCCGATAACTTGCGCATTTTGAATCGGCAGCCACCGATATAAAGGCCTTATTTTCGAATGCTGTTAAATTTGTAATTTTTTTTAAATGTTTTCTTTGCGAATCACATTTTATATTCAGATGTGCCATTTTCGTCCTTAATTCAGTTATGTCATTATAGTGTATGCCTTTTTCTATGTGCCATTTTTGGATGTGCATTAATGTGGAGCACCACAGTAGACAGCAGTGTTTGACAAGACACTGGGGATGTAGGCAATGTTTGTCTGGGGATGAAGGCACTGTTTGACAAGACATTGGGGGTGTAGGCAGTGTTTGACAAGACCCTGGGTATGTAGGCAATGTTTGATGAGACCTTGGGGATGTAGGCAATGTATGATGAGACCTTGGGGATGTAAGCAATGTTTGACAAGACATTGGGGATGTAGGCAGTGTTTGACAAGACCCTGGGGATGTAGGAATGTTTGTCTGGGGATGAAGGCACTGTTTGCCAAAACACTGGGGATGTAGGCAATATTTGATGAGATCCTGGGGATGTAAGCAATGTTTGACAAGACACTGGGGATGTAGGCAGTGTTTGACTAGACACTGGGGATGTAGGCAGTGTTTGACTAGACACTGGGGATGTAGGCAGTGTTTGACAAGACACAGGGGATGTAAGCAATGTTTGACAAGACACTGGGGATGTAGGCACTGTTTGACAAGACACTGGGGATGTAGGCAGTGTTTGACAAGACCCTGGGGATGTAATCAGTGTTTGACAAGACCCTGGGGATGTAGGCAATGTTTGATGAGACTCTTGGGATGTAGGCAATGTTTGACAAGACCCTGGGGATGTAGGCAATGTTTGTCTGGGGATGAAGGCACTGTTTGACAAGACACTGGGGTTGTAGGCAGTGTTTGCCAAGACACTGGGGATGTCGGCAGTGTTTGACAAGACTCTGGGGATGAAGGCACTGTTTGACAAGACCCTGGGAATGTAGGCAATGTTTGACAAGACTCTGGGGAGGAAGGCAGTGTTTGACAAGACACTGGGGATGTAGGCAGTGTTTGACAAGACCTAGGGATGTAGGCAATATTTGATGAGATCCTGGGGATGTAAGCACTGTTTGACAAGACACTGGGGATGTAGGCAGTGTTTGACTAGACACTGGGGATGTAGGCAGTGTTTGACAAGACACTGGGGATGTAAGCAATGTTTGACAAGACACTGGGGATGTAGGCACTGTTTGACAAGACACTGGGGATATAGGCACTGTTTGACAAGACACTGGGAATGTAGGCACTGTTTGATGAGACCCTGGGGATGTAGGCAATGTTTGACAAGACACTGGGGATGTAGGCAGTGTTTGACAAGACCCTGGGGATGTAGGCACTGTTTGTCTGGGGATGAAGGCACTGTTTGACAAGACACTGGGGTTGTAGGCAGTGTTTGCTAAGACACTGGGGATGTCAGCAGTGTTTGACAAGACTCTGGGGATGAAGGCACTGTTTGACAAGACCCTGGGAATGTAGGCAATATTTGACAAGACTCTGGGGAGGAAGGCAGTGTTTGACAAAACACTGGGGATGTAGGCACTGTTTGACAAGACATTGGGGGTGTAGGCAGTGTTTGACAAGACCCTGGGTATGTAGGCAATGTTTGATGAGACCTTGGGGATGTAGGCAATGTATGATGAGACCTTGGGGATGTAAGCAATGTTTGACAAGACATTGGGGATGTAGGCAGTGTTTGACAAGACCCTGGGGATGTAGGAATGTTTGTCTGGGGATGAAGGCACTGTTTGCCAAAACACTGGGGATGTAGGCAATATTTGATGAGATCCTGGGGATGTAAGCAATGTTTGACAAGACACTGGGGATGTAGGCAGTGTTTGACTAGACACTGGGGATGTAGGCAGTGTTTGACTAGACACTGGGAATGTAGGCAGTGTTTGACAAGACACAGGGGATGTAAGCAATGTTTGACAAGACACTGGGGATGTAGGCACTGTTTGACAAGACACTGGGGATGTAGGCAGTGTTTGACAAGACCCTGGGGATGTAATCAGTGTTTGACAAGACCCTGGGGATGTAGGCAATGTTTGATGAGACTCTTGGGATGTAGGCAATGTTTGACAAGACCCTGGGGATGTAGGCAATGTTTGTCTGGGGATGAAGGCACTGTTTGACAAGACACTGGGGTTGTAGGCAGTGTTTGCCAAGACACTGGGGATGTCGGCAGTGTTTGACAAGACTCTGGGGATGAAGGCACTGTTTGACAAGACCCTGGGAATGTAGGCAATGTTTGACAAGACTCTGGGGAGGAAGGCAGTGTTTGACAAGACACTGGGGATGTAGGCAGTGTTTGACAAGACCTAGGGATGTAGGCAATATTTGATGAGATCCTGGGGATGTAAGCACTGTTTGACAAGACACTGGGGATGTAGGCAGTGTTTGACTAGACACTGGGGATGTAGGCAGTGTTTGACAAGACACTGGGGATGTAAGCAATGTTTGACAAGACACTGGGGATGTAGGCACTGTTTGACAAGACACTGGGGATGTAGGCACTGTTTGACAAGACACTGGGAATGTAGGCACTGTTTGATGAGACCCTGGGGATGTAGGCAATGTTTGACAAGACACTGGGGATGTAGGCAATGTTTGACAAGACCCTGGGGATGTAGGCACTGTTTGTCTGGGGATGAAGGCACTGTTTGACAAGACACTGGGGTTGTAGGCAGTGTTTGCTAAGACACTGGGGATGTCAGCAGTGTTTGACAAGACTCTGGGGATGAAGGCACTGTTTGACAAGACCCTGGGAATGTAGGCAATATTTGACAAGACTCTGGGGAGGAAGGCAGTGTTTGACAAAACACTGGGGATGTAGGCAGTGTTTGACAAGACCTAGGGATGTAGGCAATATTTGATGAGATCCTGGGGGTGTAAGCACTGTTTGACAAGACACTGGGGATGTAGGCAGTGTTTGACTAGACACTGGGGATGTAGGCAGTGTTTGACAAGACACTGGGGATGTAAGCAATGTTTGACAAGACACTGGGGATGTAGGCACTGTTTGACAAGACACTGGGGATGTAGGCAATGTTTGATGAGACTCTGGGGATATAGGCACTGTTTGACAAGACACTGGGGATGTAAGCACTGTTTGACAAGACACTGGGGATGTAGGCACTGTTTGACAAGACACTGGGGATGTAGGCAGTGTTTAACAAGACCCTGGGGATGTAGGCAATGTTTGATGAGACACTGGGGATGTAGGCACTGTTTGACAAGTCACTGGGGATGTAGACAGTGTTTGACAAGACACTGGGGATGTAAGCAATGTTTGACAAGACCCTGGGGATGTAAGCAATGTTTAACAAGACACTGGGGATGTAGGCACTGTTTGACAAGACACTGGGGATGTAGGCAGTGTTTAACAAGACCCTGGGGATGTAGGCAATGTTTGATGAGACCCTGGGGATGTCAGCAATGTTTGACAAAACACTGGGGATGTAGGCAGTGTTTGACAAGACCCTGGGGATGCAGGCAGTGTTTGACAAGACCCTGGGGATGTAGGCAGTGTTTGCTTTCCCCATTGCAATTAAGCAAGATATGTGTAGTGTTCATGTGTGGAGAATTACACACCAATCTGTGAGAGAGTGCCTAAATATTGGCAGTTTCTTTACCCTCTCCCACGACAAGCACATGACGAAAACTGTATATATAAATAAAGTTTGAGGACAGAAGATCCACATTTTACAAAACAACCATTTTATTTCTATAACGGACATAGTTTGTCACTGGTGTCCTTCTTATTAACTTTGTCAATTTATACAACTATATAATTTACACAATTCATAATGAAGTTGTCTAAAATGTGTGTGCGTGCGTGCGTGCGTGCGTGCGTGCGTGTGTACGTGCGTACGTACATACATATATACATTTTAGACCATAAACAACTTCAGTATGAATTGTGTAAAGTGCATGGAATAAGTTGGAGTAATTACCCTGGTTTTGCGTTAAATTGTTTGCATATAAAAATTATGGGGGTAGTTAGTAATTACCCTCCGTAAATTGGTGTAAATAATACTGCTTGTTGCTGTCATTACCGATGCTGGCCTGAATGAAATGCTCCCGTATTATGTATCCATTGTGTTACAGCACATGATTGTATGAGTGCAACCATGCTGGATATTTGACTTGACAGTTTCATTGCAATTTGATATAATGATTGGCTCAAAGTGATAAGTACCCAGACCTATTGGGAATAATACTTTGTCTGACAAATTTGTATGTTTCATTTTTGCATGTGTGTTCCTTTTTGTACATTTTAATAGTTTATTTTCTGTGACGTATATATTTTGTCTACTGCGTATATTTGCTGTTGTTAAATGTTGCATTGCCTAACAAATAACATTTCTCTCTTTTAGGCAGTGTTAAATTGTTACAAATTGCCATGCCTAACAAATAACATTTCTCTCTTTTAGGCAATTTTAAATTGTTACAAATTGCCATGCCTGAGAAATAGCATTTCTCTCTTTTAGGCATTGATAAATTGTGCACTAATCTTATTGAGATTATTTTGCAGGTTTTTACCATCTTGTGTTTGTAGCTGATTCTGCCAAACTTTTTTTAAAAGAAATATGTGTTTTTTTATTAAATATAATCTGTTTTTGTTGCAGCAATTGTTAGTAGAATGTGTTTCACTAAAGTATTTATTGTACACAGCTAGATAGATAGCTTTGACACAATATTCTGACTTATTGCAGAGGTTTTACTTTTGGGCTTATGTTGATAGAACCATTAACAGTGCATTTTTATGAAATATGCAAGATTTGATCAATAGACATGTGTGAGATTGAATCAACATACATTTGCGAGATTGAATCAACAGGCATTTGTGACATTGAATCAACAGGAATTTTTGAGATTGAATCTATAGGCATTTGTGAGATTGAGTCAACACACACTAGATCTATAGGCATTTGTGAGGTAGAATATATAGACATTTGTGAGATTGAATCAACAGGCATTTGTGAGATTGAATCAATTAGAGGCATTTGTGAGCTTGAATGAAAATACTTTATAAGATTGAATTCAACATACTTCAGATATTAATCTATGGTGGGTTTCAGATTTTTTGCATATGAGAAGATTTTGATAGCATTGATGTGTTTGTTGAAGTTTCTTTTGACAGGGGAACTTGAATGTGAAATCTTGTGAGCAACTGGTTAGTGTGGGTATTGTTCACTTGGTGGCAGCACTGTTGCTAGTTGAAGTCATTTATTGTTGTAACAAAAGTACAACATTGCAATATAAATATAGCACTAGCAAGACTGTTGTGGTATATGGTACCTGTGACACTGTCACATTTGATTATTCCTGTAATACTGGTTACTTTAATTACAAACAAATGCATGTTTTATGCAGTGTTAAGACAAATGTAAGAAATTTAGCTTTTTTCAGTTACTGCACCGACTCTATGGAACTCATTCCCTGTTAGTGTTAAGTCTAGGAAATATAACAACATTTTGCCATAAACTAGGAACTGTTTTGTTTTGGTGCACTGCTGAGCTTGGATCTCCCGAGGATTTTAGTGCAGTAGAAGTATTTTATATTATTATAACTTTAATAATCTTGGATTAGTGTGCTTTTTACTTTCACTTTTAACTGATATGTATGGAAATTGTGAAAATTATAACTTTTAATTTGAAATGTTTAGGTAGTGTAACTATAAGTTAAAAGGTACCATATCAACATCTATTTAATTAATAATTCCATTGTTTTGGTGAAACTGTAAATAACTGAGACATGCCTGCCTAAAACCAAAGGGTTGATTTGTAAAGACATTTCTTTTATGATCAACAGGAACCAAAATTTATGGAAAATCAGAAATCCAAACCTAGTAGTGGTTTATTGGGGAGACACTGACTGTATAGATTTAAATATTTAGTTTTAATGAAATATGTTGAAATGGTTATTTTGACATATCCAAACTTGTTTTTACCTTTGTAGAAATTGTTATCGTCTTATCAAGGCGACTTCATCAGTACTAATGACGTTGGATGAAGTCATCATACATGTATATGATGACGTCATCCAACATCATTAGTGCTGATGAAGCCACCTTGATAAGACTGATGAAAATTTCTACAAAGATATATACAAGTTTGGATATGTCAAAATAACCATCTCAACATGAAAACAAACTATCCTAAGAAATGTTCACTATTTTAATAAAATAAAATTACAAACATTTGTGGTTTTTGGGCCATTGAAACACTCTTTTTATGTGTATTTTATTTATCTTTGAATGCTGCAGCTGGATGCTTTTGTGATAATTAGCCACATGTGTAAACATAATAACCTGTGCACTGCAGTGTGGGTGTAAGGGAGAAAGGGTTAATAGAGTTAGCTGGGTTGAAGAGGAACTAAAGACCACCTGCACTTACACTGATAACAACCCTGTCTAACTTGCTCCAGATTTATGACTAGTTGACAGGATGTCTGTGGGCAGTGGGTTGACACCCAAGGGTGCTTAAACTTAGGTCAGTTTTCTTTTAAGGGACCATTTCATAGAATTTAGTGATAATCACATTTTCTGCATTTTTCTGTAAATCAGTCATTTCTTGAAATACTTCAGCTGTTGCAGTTTGTACAGGTCTGTTCAGAGTAGATGCACAGTTGTATGTCAACTTATTTATGTAACCATTGGTTTAATCCTTGGTAGAAAATTATATACTTAGTAGTTAGTTCATATATTTACATGTTTTGTATACACCATTCATATTTCCCCCAATCTAATGGCGTCATTTATGCTGCAATCTTCTGAGAGGACACCATTCTAATTATGTTAATAAACCAGGAGGCAATGCTGAATATAGGTTAGTTTTTTGTGTTTTTATTTTAAATATTGTAACTGGTTGATATGCTTTTAATTTAAATTAGTAAATACTTGTGATTAATGAAATTAATGCTGTGACATCTGTTAATATTATAATGTTTGTTATTTTATTAGGAATATCTCAATGTAGTGAAACAAGCTTACAATTGTCTGAACATTATTGAAACTGAACATTATTATGTAACATCATACCATATTTAATGCTTGTGCGTGACACATTTTTAGGAAATAGCTATCATATGGCATGATGTTTGTACATATCAATCACAATTCAGTTGTTCAATGCAGCAATGTCCTAGAGACTAAGAGGTCTGTAAAACAAACATTGGTTCCTTATATTTTGTGTTGTTAAGGGTTTCCTGTAGTATATTTGTCAACATGCCACACTGATTGGTTCCCTTACTATCTCAAGGACATAGATCACTCCATCTTAATATGATATAAATAGATTAAAGTATAATTGTCTATGCTGAAGTGTTTTCCATCAGTGCGACAAGGATAGAATTCCTAATTTGGAATACTCCACAGTGGTTCAGTTAGTTTAACAAGATTTAAAAAGATTTGACAAGATTGCCATCTCAAACAACAAGTTCCAGATGGCAAGTGGACAAGGAAGCCATTGGCTTATCGAGAGTCCAACAATTTTCTCATCTATGTGTAGCCCGCCCTTATCAGATATCTGTCAATTCTATTTTTAAACGTATTCACACTACTAGCATTAACACAATCATTTGGCAGTTTGTTCCATTCATTTATCACCCTCTGTGAGAATGAGTACTTTCTCATGTCCAACCTACACTGCTCCTTAACTAATGCTGCTTTGTGTCCTCTGGTTCTACTGCCTTCTTTAAGTTTGAAGAACATATTCCTATCAACATCCTCATAACCGTTCACTATTTTAAACACTTCTATTTGGTCTCCTCTTAGTCTCCTGGTCTCTAGTGTTGACAAACTGTGGTTAGGACACTGTCTAGTATTGGGCAGAACTGCAAACCTGTGAAACATCTTGACTGGTTGAAAACACTAGTATTTGAATGTTAACTTTACTAGTGAAAGATATTATTGCCAAAGATATGTATAAGTCGCAGGAACTTTGAGTATAGAAACAGCTTGTGGACACTTACATTGCTAGAAACACCATCTCTGCTCAAACAAGTCTTCTCAAACCAGTCTTGTGAAATTACATTTTTATCTTCGTGAAAATGTTCAAGTTGGTATATATATATATATATATATATATATATATATATATATATATGAATTACGATTTTCTTCAATCACAACTATTTTTATTACTTACTAAACATTTCGACTGCCATCAGGAATTCTGAGACAGCAAGTTCTTTCTCTGCTGGCCAGTTGTCTTGGCAAGCAGGCCATCCCATATGTGACTCAATCTATATCCCCCCCTCATCTCCGTTCATGACTGGGGTTGTCTTTCCGATCCGAGGGGGGATATAGATTGAGTGACATATGAGATGGCCTGCTTGCCAAGACAACTGGCAAGCAGAGAAAGAACTTGCCATCCCAGAATTCCTGATGAAGGCTGCTGAAGGCAGTCGAAACGTTGAGTAAATAATCAAAATAGTTTTGGTTGAAGATAATCGTTATTTTTATCTTCATTTAAAATATACATCTCATGAGACTAAAATTAATAAACTGTAATAAAATTGTTTGGTTTTACACCTGCTGTGTGAGTGATGCTAGCACCACACTGTAGTTGTCAGGTGATACCTAAGTGTGGCTATAGGCCCCCTGACAGGGCCAGTAGATGCCCCCTGACTGGCCCAGTATATGCCTCTGACTGGCCCATAGATGCCCCGACTGTCCAAGTAGATGCCCCCCACCGACCCAGTAGATGCCCCAGAGACTGGCCCAGTAGATACCCAACTGACCCATAGATGCCCCCTGACTGGTCCAGTATATGTCCTCTGACTGCACCAGTCAATGCCAGCAGGTGGGTCGGGGGAGTGCACACAAGCATCTATTTTCACCAGGCCATCTGCTAACTAGCACTGATGGGAAATATCCCTGGGAAGGTCAGCCATTCCCATGCCTGGTAATCCCACTAGGCTTCTTAGATAAGGTAGAACAGGCAGTAATGGGATATGTCCAACTGCTGGTCAGTTAATGTCCAGCTGGTTTCTGACCAGTGTACACAGCTACTGTGTTGATGCCTGCTACCTTGCGGAACTACCTGGCATTGTCTGATGTCTCAAGTCTGACAGTTAACTGTACTAATACTATGGATGTTACATTGAGTTGTTATTCACATGAATTATTATTGTGTCTTACACGACCTGAAATCTTATACTGATCTACACGTGAAGTCTTATAGTTACATCAGACTGTAAGTATGCCTAGCATTGCCTACACAGCTGTGTTGTTGTATATAGACGCCTGAAGTTCTCTGAAGTCTCACATGAATCATGTATGATTGAAGACCTACAGTGGGCAGTGGAGACATCTGACATCTGTGTACAGTAGATGGCCAGACACTGGTGTCTTGAATGAAGAGAAATATGTGGAGTCTTTAATAAAAGTTGGAAGCAACTTCTTTGCCTCCAAGTTGTGAGACTACGTCTGTCAACTTTAATTGTATTATTTTATAATTGTTGTCGCAGAACTAACAACAGGTGTGACATGCTTGTGTGGTTACTGTGGAAACAGCGATCTCTGTGACAGCAGGCAGTGGGAAATCAGCTGGTTCGACTCGTCTCAATCTTTATGCTTGTTTACTTGACTTGTATTTGTGAGCTGGAGACAAACGCTGGAAGTAACACTGTCAGAGCGCATACCAGCAGCCAGCGGCATCATACCGGCGGCAGCGACAGCGGCATCATACTGGCAGCAGCATTCCCGTCAACTCATGGTTTCTGTCTGAGTATTAGCCTGGGCATTCCAGTAGTCGTGTGGCGGTCGTTAAACAGACATAGTACTTGGAACTGACTGCAACAAGTCCTGGGTACGGCTGGAAAAGTCTTGGAAGTTTTCTCGGCAGTTCTCTGTGCGTCTCGATCGAGGATTGTGGGTTTTTGTTGAGTTGGCAAGGATTGGGCTGTACTCTCAGGTGCCGCCTTCTCTGAGTGCCTGCATCGGTTCATTAGTCTGATGTCTGAACCTCTGCCAATTTGAGGCAGTGAAACAATATTGCAGTGCCTGCTGATGGGAAAGTTACAAGTTATGCCTCATCAATAGCCAGGTGGAATATTCAGCTAAAACATTGTCAAAATAGCTGGATTTTACTGTAGTATTGCTATTGGATTACAGTTCCTACTTCGTGGCTGTATGTGACAATTGTTGACACTGATTGGATGTTGATGTCGCATGTATATGTGTCTATTCAAGCACTGATGGATATGTCACATGTAACCCAAGCTTGGATGTTTGTGGCAACAAGTGATTCACTGAGGGAGGGGAGGAACGTTATGCTGAACGCTTGCAGAAGGTATTTATACTAAACTGGCTGCTTTTCTATTTGCGTAGAATCTGCGTAGTTATTCACTTGAGCGTGAACTGTCTTGTTGCCAAGTTATGCCCAGACTGTATCTTTCTCTACGTGTTGGAATCCTTGCTGCATTTCATGTGGGAAGTTCAGTGGGTGTTTGAAGGCTGTGTCTGGGAAGATTGTAGGAAGTTCTGTAGGCTTCCTGTCACTCAGCTGGACGTCTCCCTGGATACACTCTGGCCTATTGTGCAACAGAAGTTGATTTGACTGCACATAGTGAAATGTGTTGAAACTGATGGATTTAGTAGTCCAGAAACAAGGTGGGTGGCTTATAGAGCCATGTTTGTGTGTGAAATTTGATGGATTCTTGGAATACCTGTGAAACATGTGACTGAGGTAACTTTGAGACGCATACAAGTGAAGTTTCATAGTGCGTGGACAGACACTCTCTGGGCAGATGTCAGGGCATGATGACTATGTGGACAGTGGTACCCCTGAAAGGGGGTATTTCACTACCAGGGCTGGGGGAATGATATCCCCAAGTGGCACCCCTGACAGGGGCTACTTTACTAGCAGGACTGGCAGAATGACTTCACCAAGTGGGACAGTCATTCTCGGCTCGATGCCATCCTCGTCAGCTGGACAGACGATACAGATTGTCATGCCCCCTAGTGGAGTGAACCAAGGATCAGGATTCCGGATCAGTATGAGCTCCGGGCAGGATGCTAGGATGCCTGGTGGTGGCACGATTATCCTGGGTGGATCTCACGCATCCAGTGTGACCTTCAGCACCCTACCGCGGAGGGCACGACCCACCCATGGTGGTGGCATGGTTGCTGGGGGTCATGAGGTCAGGAGGGTGAGGCGAATACACAGCTCTGATGATATGATGACTCCATCTGTAGGCAGGGTGACATTTAATACGCCACAGATTGAAGAGCATGTTTACCGGCCTGCTTCCTGTACAAACCCAGGGATTGAGACAAATAGGGTGACATGCTCTGCCCCTGTGGATGAAGACAATGTGTATCGCCCCGTGGGGATATCGCCCCAAGATGTGAAGCAAGTGTATGTGCATAAGATCCACCTGGTGAGACCCGCGGATGGACAGAAGGCCGCAGAGGATGAGTGTGGCACCCCTCAGTCAGGACTGTCGTCCAGTGGCAGTCGAGTACCAGTAAGTGCAGCTGTGGGGGTGGGGGGAACACGTCATGAGTCAGCCAGCTACGAGCCACCATCACAAAGTACCTGGGCTAGTGTCGGTGACAGCTGCGTGGGGACAGAGTCCTCTTCTAGGTTCTATGTTGTGTCACCTACTGACACAAAGACACGCTTTGACACACAACGACGTGACACCGACCGACTTCGCCAATTTGATGACACCATCACGAATAACATGAGGCGGTTCATGTCACGAGGTGGCCAGAGCGATGGGGTTGGATACGACACCCCTCCAGGGTCCCAGCAACAACCGAGGTGCAGAAAATTGCCCGTAATCACCATCACCCATCGGAGGAAGACGTCTGGTGATCAGCCGAGTGACGTCCATGGAGAAGCGCCCATGACGCCAGACGACAAGCGCGATCTCTTTCGCAAGTTCAAGTTTCGCTTTGGAAGTATAGGGGAGTTTGCTGGCTCCGGCGGGAGTGGCTCCGGCGGGAGTGGATCCAGTGGGAGTACCTCCGGGAGTGGGGGACGGACCCGGAGTGGAAAACCAGAGATGTTTTACTTCCAGGATTTCGATGATCTCGCGAGCCGAATCCGCATTTTGTGGAGCAGCAGACAAGAGAAACCAACACATGGTGAGTGACCTAGTTAATGCGAGTGACCTAGTTAATGACATCCACATGGGGTGTGTTTCTGGTTCTGTTACGTCATCGCAAGCTACACATCAGTGCCATGTTGTCTGTAAACTTGAAGTGATGCTTTCTGAGTTCACTGTTCATTCTCTTGCCAGTGATGGAGACAATTCATGCTTTCTTTCATTCAACTACTGTCTTGTTCAACTACTGTGTCTTGTTCAACTACTGTGTTTTGTTCAACTACTGTCTTGTTCAACTACTGTGTCTTGTTCTGCTGTATTACGTGATCAGGCAGAAGTTCTCTAGGACTTGTGTGTCTTCATCGAATCATTGTTTCATACAACTTATATGTTCATATCTACACCGTGTTCATGTGGCTCATTCATGTACCCTATTCATATTGCTGTTCATATACACTGCCACTGGTGTTGTATGTATCATGTTCATGTGTCTGCTGCAAATAGAGCAATTTATTGTGACGTTGAATGTAACGTAGTGTTCAGTGTCGACCACATCCTTCTGTCGAATCGGTGGGAAACACGTCACTAAAGTCTTACCACGTCTCTTCTGACATTATCCTGTCTTTATAACTTTGCATGCACAGCAGTACGTTGGATGTGTATTAATTGGCTTGGTGGGTTTAACGACATATGTTTAAATGTATATATTATGAACAGCGATAATCAAGAACATGTTAAACATTTGAAGTTCTTACCAACTCCTCATACATACATGCAAGTAATTAGTATTATAGGTATATTGTATTTAATACAGTAAAATATTCTAATGTAGACGTGATATTATAATGGCTAGAAAAAACCCTGCAGCATTAATGATGACAGTGCATATGTAATGTCCACTGATGAGTAAATCAGGTTGGCTTATTGACGATATGTCAAGCATCTTGTGTTTGGGCTATATTAAGAGTACTTGGCTAAAGGGTAAACTTAGAACTTACTGACAGATGAACTTTGTCACTAGGCATGTTTCTGAGTGAGCAGTGTCCCAGTTACAGCACAACATGGTTACTGCTCTAGGATCATCTCAACATGGTTACTGCTCTAGGATCATCTCAACATGGTTACTGCTCTAGGATCATCTCAACAAATCTCCGTATTTATTACAGGTGAATTATGGATGAGTAGTAGGGTTGGATATTACCAAACTTTTTGTATCGGAATACAGAGGACCATATCACAATATACTGTGGTTGTTTTGGTTAAGATACAAGATGGCTTAACCTGTTGTGTTGTATTGTATTTTGACATGCCGGACAGATATTTATCTTAAATAATAACTATAGAAGTGATTTTAACATAGTTAATCGGAGTTGTAAATAATGAAAATACAAAGACTGCTTAATTATATGCGTTGCATTAAGTGAATAAACAAACAGACATCCTGAACGTAAACCTTGAGAATAAATTATTCAAACTTGAACGACCTTGAACAGTTAATAATAATAAAGATTAGTGATTGGATCTGGTTCAGTCAAAACTCATTACTCTTTAAGCTCACTTTTGACAAGTTGGAAATGTGAAAATAAAAACATTTAGTTATACTGGTACATCGTAATATTCTGGTATATTTGTGATATTGCACAACACTGGTGCGTAGTATGAGTTTGATTTACAGTTTATTGTCCACATGTCTGTGATTTGCTATAGTGCCCTTGGTTGAGGGGTAAATGAGACTAGGAATGTGAAACTAGAAAGTGTCAAGTCCAATGGGGTGTAGAATTGGTATTGCAACTCATCTGTTTAGCAGTTTCCTGATCTATTAGTCACCCTGGGGTTAGTATACTGGGAGGGAACCTCTGATATATGAGGGGTGATGTCATAAAGACGAGTCTTCCCATAAAGACATATACATTTATTTTTATAAGCTACACTACTAAGGTAGTTAAAGTGAAACAAAAGTCATGGTTTTGGCCTATGCACATAATTATAAGAGTTACTAAAACATAACCATTTGTAACTACAATTAAAAATATCATGCCAGCGTTTTACTAGGAAAACCTTGTTGAATACACAACATCAACACACGAATGTGGCATTCTGACAATATTCGCTTGCCAAATAAAAATATATTTGTAATACACCTAATCGTATACTTGCCAATAGGCCATACTATTTGCGTCCAAACTCAACTTATGTAACACATCTTGGCCTTTGTTTACTAAACTAGTCTTCTTTCTGGCAAAAGAACATGTTTATTTGAGATTTTGCATAGGTTATGTGTATGCCGGCCTCCCTGAATACATCACTTTAGTCTAGGTTACCCCGATTTCATAGAACTGCGCATGCGATTATCGACACACTGGTTAACATGTCAGCCCTCAGTCAGCCCTCAGTCAGCCCTCAGTCAGTCGGAGAGAAAACCAAAATCGCCAACTTTTCAGAATAAATTCTGAGTATACCACTGGCGTGAAAATGTTTGTTGTAGTTGGAAATGGTTAGTTTTGATTAAGTGCATAGCCCCCAAAACATGCTTTTGGTTTCCCTTCAACTATGCTTAGTATGCTTGACTAAGGCTGACACCCGATCACACAGAAGAGATTGCAGTAATATTAGGGCTTATAATAGTGCAGGTGATGATGAGTTGACTGCAGCTACATGCTGGCTGCTTTCTAGAGAGGCACAGGGAGACTAAATACAGGGTAATTATGTTCAGTGATAATAACCCACAATTATGTTCAGTTTTACAGGCAATGATGGCTGTGGTATAATTGATGATGTGTCATGTATTATCAACCCTTGTGAAGTGGGGGGGTCAGTGATAATTGGGGGGACTATCAATCCATGATAACAGTGGGATCACTGCACTTGAACCTTGCTTCTCAGCTCTGGATGCTGCTTTATCTGTTTAGCATTTCACAAATTGACAGTTCCCAGAAATGTTACTGCAGCTATCGAAGCATTGTGGTTTAGCGAGATAAACCATAGACAGCTGAACTATTTTTTCTCTGCGCAGATATTTTTTGTATCCTGTGAATCCTGTTCAAAGTCCTGGTCTCGCTGAGAAAGGATGACCAAGTGGTGAGGTTGTGTAGTAGTTCCTTGATCTGTCACATGGCTGACCATGGTTCGATGGTGATTCACTGGAGTCTGGTGTCACTGGTGTTTAATATAAATAATATATTTATTCATAGTACAATGTTTACTGGGTACATAAAACAGAGAGCAACAAGAGAAACTCGTCTTTGATTAAAAAGAAGTGCTACATGCATTCGCTATATCATACAACACATCTTTTGTAAATGAAAATTTGCTTAGTAGTTTCTCATCCAGCCCTTCTTGATAGTGGTTTTGAATGAGATTATAAAATAATTAGTGTTCATATTACAGAAGGTCGTGGCATCAAGTTTAAATTGTGGCAATATGTGAGTGAAACTTTTAGACATGTGTACCACTACCGTGAAAAGCTAGATGAGAGAGCATATTCAAACGGGTGTTATTGCATTTTAAGCAGCTCTGCGTAAAACGCACCATTCGATTCATAATCTGAATTTGAATCGGGAGACATTCTGCTAAAAGTGGCACCATATTACAATGGGTGCAACAACGTAGATTTTCCTGACACCCTTGCATGTAGTATAAAACTCATTTACATATTTATCTTGCAAGTTCCAGAGACATACATCATAGAAGGAGGTACGGTATGACACAGGTAAACTTGGGCTACTTATTTAAGTTCTCATAGTTGTGCTTTGGTGTTGCCAACTTTAAAATGCCAGCTTTAAAACCACGAAATAGTGTCTACAGCCAATTCTAATTTCTTGTTTTTGTTTCTGCAGAAATTAGTTTTCATATTTATTTTTACTCATTGTATGCAGTGTGGGTTTTTCTCACATTAGTTCATGACACCAGGACATATATCTTGCTTTGTCTGTTGAGTTATTAGTCAAATGATTAGACAAACAATATTTCCAACTGCCTTAGTATTTGCTGTATAAATGGAGAGATATATTTACATGGTTAACTTGTATATTATGGTGAATGATATTTCCTTGCATGTCCAAAAGTAGTATTTGTTGTGTAACTAGAATGAATGTTATATTTACATGGTTGGGTACTGTGTGTGCGTTTATGTACGTCCTTGGATGTGGTAACTTCCATCTGGATGTTATCGTGGTCGTGTTACATGCTCCAGGCAAAGTAAACAAAGGCACGACTTTAAGCAGAGAAAGGGAATTTGACCCTGTTGTGAACACATTATTGCCAGACAAAACAAACTCATCGTTTCTAGGCCAGATAATCAAAGGCAAACCAAAGACAGTCAATGGTATGATACAGTGCCTAATACACATATTGAAACTTCATGTTCATTGATAGTGGGAATCATTGCGCTGTTAAATGGAAGGTGTATGTAGCTTGGAATTAATGTGAAAGTTTGGTTGAAACTATGGTTGAAACTATGGTAGAAACTGTGGTTAAAACTTTGGTTGAAACTGTGGTTGAAACGATGGTAGAAACTGTGGTTGAAACTATGGTTGAAACTATGGTAGAAACTGTAGGTTGAAGCTGTGGTTGAAACTATGGTTGAAACTGGTAGAAACTGGTTGAAACTATGGTTGAAACTTTGGTTGAAACTGGTTGAAACTATGGTAGAAACTGTGGTTGAAACTATGGTTGAAACTGTGGTAGAAACTGTGGTTGAAACTGTGGTTGAAACTGGTTGAAACTATGTTACAGTAATGAATATAAGGCTTAATCTGAGAAAGGATCATATTGACGTGTTAACACACATCATATTGACATGTTAACATGCATAATTGAACAAGATTTGGCATCCAAGCCAAAGGCCCAGACGGCAAGTGGACAAGGAAGCCATTGGCTTATCGAGAGTCCAACAACGTTCATCTACATGTAACCTGCCCTCCTAAGATATGTGTCAACCTTGTTTTTAAACATATTCGCGCTGCTAGCAGTTACACAATCTGTAGACAATTTGTTCCATTCATTTATTGTCCTCTGTGAGAACGAGTGCTTCCTGATGTCCGATCTACATTGATCCTTTACTAATTTTACCTCATGTCCTCTAGTTCTGCTATCCTTCTTGAGTGAGAAAAACATATTTCTATCAATATTTTCATAACCATTCAATATCTTAAAAATTCAATCTGATCTCTTCTTAACCTCTTCGACTCTAAAGTTGTTAAACCACATTCTTTCAGGCGTTCTGCATAACTAAGGTCTCTCAGTTCTGGAATCATTTTAGTTGCTTTCCTTTGTATGCGTTCAAGCGTATCTATATCCTTCTTTCTATATGGTCTCCATGCTTGTATACAGTATTCTAAATGAGGTCTAACTATTGCTTTATGTATAATTAACTTTTTTCCCTGGTATGTTATGTTTCTTCTAATCAATCCAAGAATTTGATTACCCTTTGAAGCTGCAATACCACACTGCTCTGAAACTTTCATATCAGCGCTTATTGTAACTCCTAAGTCGTTTTCTTGTACAGTAGTACCCAGAACAGTATCTCCCATTTTATAGTTTACATCCAAGTTCCCATATCCTGTATGTAGGCATTTACTTTTCCCAAAATTGAACATCTGCCATTTCTCAGACCATTTCACTAATCTGTCTAGATCGTTTTGTAAATGTTGTTTATCACCATCAGTATTAACCTTTCTAAACAGTTTTGTGTCATCCACAAATTTCAGTACGTTACTTGTTATACTGTCGTCCAAGTCATTGATATATATTAAGAATAATGTAGGTCCTAATACTGATCCTTGAGGTACCCCACTCAACACCGATTTCCAATTTGAAACTTCTCCATCTACTACAACTCGTTGTCTTCTGTCAGTCAGCCATTGTTCTATCCAGTCAGTTATGTTATCCCCGATACCATGGGCTTTTAATTTAAGTAGTAATCTTTGATGTGACACTTTGACAAAAGCTTTCTGAAAATCTAAGTAGATAATATCTACTGGTGATCCCACGTCTATCCACTTAGTGATTTCTTCCAAAAAACATAACATATTTGTTAAGCATGACCTCGCTTTAAGGAATCCATGTTGAGATGAATTTAATAATTTACGCTTAACGAGGAAGTCCACCATATGGTCTTTAATTAACCTTTCTAATAATTTACAAATCACTGACGTTAAACTCACTGGTCTGTAATTCTCTGACTTATTTCTCGAACCCTTTTTAAATAATGGTATGATGTTTGCTTCTTTCCATTCAAACGGAACAACTCCCTCTTTTAATGACAAGTTGAATACTCTTGCAAGTGGTATACTGATTTGTTCTACTGTTTCCATTAGTAATTTTGGAGGAATCCCATCCACTCCCGGTGATTTATTATCCTTCATTGCCTTTATTGCCTTTACAATGTTGTGCATTTGCTCTGGGCTCAATTGTTACAATGAGTTGAAGTCTTTTTGAATGAACTTACATTAGAACATTTTAGAATTAGAACAGCGGACTCACAATCAAGATAACTCAGTTTTCAATCCTATTGCTGCTGTTTTGTAGCTTGGATAATTTCATTCACTCCACATTGCTCCAGTTCACTCAGCTGCATAAATGAGTACCTGGCTATAGACAGTGGTGGATATCTGAACAAATAATCTTCGTTACGCGGATTCAGTATGCAGCAAAAAATGGAAATGATTGAAATTAATATGTGTGATTCCATATACAGGTGTACACAGGTGTGGATGCAGTTTTTCATGTGTATGCGGAATATCGTAGCAATTCAAGACATATCCTCGCAAAAATTGGATGGGAAAATTCTGGATATATTTTGTATATGACACTCTTGCTTGAGGTGGTTATGATAAGTACTTCTGCAATATGTTTGAATGTATTCAAAATAAATTCTGTAAAAAACATGACAGATACTGGGAACAATTATACTTAAAATGCAATAAAAAGGACAGCTTCTCATGAGTGTAAAAAAAACTTGTCATTGAAACTGAAAGTAGCTGTAAACTAACTCATGAGGCAGTTTTGTTTTCAAACTTGGTAACCTGCTCATGGCTGTTGTTATGTTGAACATCACTTGCCAGAAGTGTTTGTTTGTCTTTTGTCTCATCAATGTCATGTCCTTTGTAGCTCAAACTTGCAATGAGTGAGACACTGTTCTCTGACTGTAACATCTTGGTGGCGTTACGTAGTAAGCCGTAGACAAACAATTTAAGTAGGGTCGCATTTTGTCTTTCAAGTAGGGAGTGAGATCTTTAGGCAAAACTCAAGTACATGTTTGGCAGGTTTCGGACAGGATGGTAAAAACCACAACGTATACCGCAGTTTTTACTGTCCTGTCAGATCGGTAGTCAGAAAGGTATTTCTGTCATCTAAACCGCATCAGAAACCACCAGAAACTGTCAAAACCTGAAAAAGACATGCCATTTTATTTTATGTGTGACTGTAATTTAAAATCAATATATTAATGCATTATTTTCCATTTTACCATTCATAGACAATAGCCACTTTTATTCTGTATAGTTATCATGTTTGAATTTGCTTGATTTTGTGGCGCCATGGTTTCACTAAGCAGCTAGCTTTTAAAAGAACAGGACAGGTGTCCGTCACAATTGGGAAAGTATGAAACTGGCTGGGGTATTAGTGCATACCAGAAATAACATTGGAAAGGACATCAATGAATGGAGGTAGGACTGTGGACAGGTGTCAATGACAAGTGGGAAGGCAATAAAAGATCAGGCAAGGATTTTTTGAGGAGTTACGTAAAATCTTCCAAAGTATAATGATGATGATGATTTAATTATTGAATCCCTATGAAGAAAGTACAGGTGGCAGCACCGGCCGGCTTGATGAAGCACCACGATGAGTGTTGAAAGCGTACACTAGCTGACCCCATGCCTTGTACACTTGTATCGCTGAGGCAACAGACAAAGACAATATGGAGGACCGTGCTTTTTTTGTGGATGATCCCATAATCAGTTCTCCAAGCTATAAATTGTGTGAACATATATATACCACATTTAATGATTCTAGGTGCTCTCATTCTTGGACTGTGAGGAAACATAAATACAGACCAAAACTGAAATACTGTTAGCATTTGGTGTAATTACTTTCTACAGTGGAGTGTGACAATGCCAGGTGAGCCCAGGTCAATACAAACAGGCAAAGACTGATTGAACAAGACATATTTTCTTTGACAGTGAAGAGGATAAGAAGGAGTGTGCAAGGCCCCACAGGAATTTTGATAAGGCAAATGTTGTCATCATCTCAGTCCAGTTGACTGACAGAGGTCAGTTAGTAGCAATCATCCTGTATCAACTACAGTGTGCCTCTGAAGACTTTGTTGATAGCAGTGGCTGCCCAGTGGCCTGTCCTAGCTTAGATCTACAGGTTAATTGCACATTTTGTGGTGGGACTAGATTTCATCATCTGACTTGTAAACAGCTTGAGCCAAGGACTTGCTGGTGCCAGCAGCTAGAGTGTAGTGTGGTGCACCAGTAGCCAAACTGCTCCTCAAAGCTGCCCTTCATAGCTCAGCACTGTGTAAATAGAAAGGCCTGTCTGACACTTCAGGCTCACATCAAGGCTTGGCATTTCGAGACTGCAGCTGCTTAGACATGTGATATTTGGTTCATTGTGGTGTATACCCAACTGTATTCAGTGGGTCCATTGTGACTTTCATCCAACTGTATTCAGTGGGTCCATTGTGACTTTCATCCAACTGTATTCAGTGGGTCCATTGTGACTTTCATCCAACTGTATTCAGTGGGTCCATTGTGACTTTCATCCAACTGTATTCAGGGGGTCTATTGTGACTTGTCCAACTCTATTCAGTGGGTCAATTGTGACTTTCATCGTACTGTATTCAGTGGGTCCATTATGACTTTTATCCAACTATATTCACTGGGTCAATTGTGACTTTCATCCAACTTTCATCCATTTAGCCCATATTTGTTCCATCATACTGTCATTTCTTTCCAATAGCTGATGTCTTTTGATTTTCTATTGGTGTAGGGCAATATCATAAGTTTGTACAATAGCCTCTTTGATCAACCTGTTATGGCATGTAGTTGTAGAGCGTTAGAGGAAATATGTAACACAAGAGAAGGACACTCTGAAATAAAGTCACATTGCAATATCCTAGTAGGACTTTGCTGAGTAATTATCCAGGTCCAGACGAGACTGCTATGCAGAATAAACATGTTAAGTTTTTCAACTGACATTTAGCTGCACCGGAGATTGGAATGTGAAGTGTGCATATAAATCTGACTAGTTGTTCCTGTGCGGCTACACACTAACCTAGGTCCAGTACTGGCAGGTGTAATGAAATGGAAGCTATTCCTGTCAGCTCTCTACGCTGTAGGTGTCAATGTTAGACCAACACTGTACTGCAATCAATTATCAGTAAGCCCATAGTCGATGCAAGACGGGGTGCAAACGTGCAAGTCACCGAAAATAGGGCACAATTTGCATTAAACTGTAATAGTTTCAGTTACAGATCAATTAATTTCCGTACCATTTGATTCAGCACTTTTCTGTTGTAGCATTAGAATATGGTTTTACTTGTTGCTTTATTTGTGCTAAACTAATTGCATGTCTCAGCTTTAATACAAAAGTTATAGAACAGAAGTAGTACTACTGCTGTTTTCCGCAAAGAAGTGCTGCCTCCTTGTGAAATCTGGGATCATGAACACGTGACAGTGCTGTCGCCTGGTGAACTCTATGATCATTAATACACAACAGTGCTGCCTTCTGGTGAATTGAACAAAAGCATATTAACAAAAACATTTTTTGGGCTGCTTTTCTCAAATTTTTAGTGAGGGATAGGGATGTATTGAAGGTACTTTTCTGAATTAAAAGCACCCAACAGGGCTCTGCACTAACTCATGGAAGACACTTGTCATGTAGGCCAAGTAGTGAGTCATGTTTACTTGTCCCACCAAAACTACACTTGTCATACCTGAAAACTGCAAACACAATTAATTGTTATAAACTTATGGCGTGATATGACACCTACCTGGATCTATGTAATATCCAGGATGATGTTTCTAATGTTAGTGCATTTTCTGTGTGTAGAAGGAATAATGTCAATAATTCTAAGAAACAAGATAACGTTATGTTTCTAACTTTAGATTCAAACTTTATGCCTTCCCGTGTAGCAGTAATGTTAAAAAAATAAAAACGTAAAACAGGCATATATATCAGAAGTGATATATATGCTGTCCTAGTGAGTAAGCTAGTTTATAAAATGCTACATGTGCCACCTGGTGACTACATTGACAGTAGTCATGTGGCGAAAAGAAAGCAGTGATACGAGCGACATCGAACAAAATTATAGATGGCATTAAACGTTATTTATTTTGGGTGTCAGCAAGTCAAAACCGTTTTTGTATTAAAATGAATAGTACATGTTTTATATTGTAACGGCATGAACTTGTCTGGTGGGACAAGTGTCCAGTACTATGTTCTTGTCCTACACTGGTAGCTACTTGTCCTGGACAAGCATACAAGCTTTAATGTCGAGCCCTGCCCAACAAAACAAACAACCATGAGATTAATTAAATGTGCACACCCATTTTGTACTGAATGCTTGTTAATTTGCTTGACAACGTTGTTACTTTGGCCAATAAGTGGTTCTGCTTGTTCGATTACAGCATTGACCAATCACATAATCACATGTTAATTTGCAAATACCTGTATTAATTAAGGCATTCTGAATTATGAATTTTTTTATATGTGGTGGCAGAAATTGTGTGAACACATTTGGTTTGTTGCTGTGAATTTGACACTTTTCAAGTTATCTGTGGTTTATGTGTACATGGGTTATTTGAGTAGTTTAAATGTCTTTATTTTTAATACCTCATTGACACTATTTGTGGCACTTGTACACAAGAGGGAGCTACATGCCAGTATTTTGGTTCATATATTCACACCAGGTGGCAGTACTGCTGTTTTGTTGATTGCATTTGGATTTCTGATAAAGTTGCAGTGATTTTGAGAGTACCCTCTTTTGATGAAGTTTCACACCCTAAAAAAATAGCCTATGAACAAGAAAAAGGGCACATTTGCAGACCATAAGTAATGACACTTCTACAGCGCAAGGCTTATATTTCTAGTTGCTGGTTGGCAGAATACACACATGTCAACGATAGAAATATTGTCCCCTGTACGAAGGCAAAATCAGATTTGTTTGGGCAACAAATGCCTGGCAGCATCTGCCGTGTTGATTTTTTGTAAAGACAAAATTGTAGGATTGAGAAACACGCTACTGAATGTCTGTGATAAGACACAAAGTGTGCAGTTTCTATTAAAACCGAATCATAATTTTTCACACGGTGTGGAATTTCCATTCTTTTAGCACTGATTTCAGTTGAAAAAACAATGATCCATAGCCTGTGTTTATGTGCTGTTTTAATTCAGACATGTTGGTCACGGTGGTATATTGATAGCACTGCTCTAGTTGGTAGTTAATAACAATAAGAATAAACTTTATTTATACATTCATATCTATAGTAAGACCCTGTTTATTTATACACTCATATCTATAGTAAGACCCTGTTTATTTATACACTTATATCTAGAGTAAGACCCTGTTTATTTATACACTTATATCTAGAGTAAGACCCTGTTTATTTATACACTCATATCTATAGTAAGACCCTGTTTATTTATACACTCATATCTATAGTAAGACCCTGTTTATTTATACACTTATATCTAGAGTAAGACCCTGTTTATTGATACACTCATATCTAGAGTAAGTCCCTGTTCAGGAGTGTTTGCAAGACTTGCTAAGTTGCCAAGACTTGGCTAAATAAAACTGAACTAGACAAACTAAAATGCATAGAGAAGCCATAAAATATAACATACCATTGGTAGCTAAAACTATATAAATATAAAAATTGTCAATAGTTACATTCAAATGAGAAATTATATAAAGTTGTATAAATAAATAGACAGTAAAATATGAATGAATACATAAATAGAATAATACATTAGTGTTAGTAGACAATTAAAATAATAAATATTATGATAATAACAGGTGGACAACTTAGTCATAATGGGCGACATAAAAAGACCATTGTGAAGAAATTGTGCAATTGTGCAGAACTTTGTAGTAGAGAATTGCAAACAGATAATTGCTATAGCAAAAAATTGGTGTATTGAACAGTATTCCCAGGTCACACATACAAATAATATTCCCTGACGATACATAAATAAACCAGGCGAGACTTGGCTCTAGTGGTATATGTATGTTTCCTGTGTAATTATGGCATAAATGCAGTGCTCAGTGACGGTATCTGCGGGAGAAATCCCATATCATGTTATTTGATATTCCACCCACAGGTTTGTGGAACCACACTGGGAATGGTAACTCAGTAAACTTTCCTCAGAATTATCAGACATTTACTATGAGATTGGTGGGTGGTATCTAATGTAGGAAAGTTAATGTTTTTATAGCCAGTATGAGATATGTAAAGCCAAACAGTTGGAACTGACTGTAGTTTATTGAGAAACATTCCCTTTTCATCCACACAAGCAAATGATCTCAGTGGTATATGTGATGTTTGTCGCACTCAGTTATATAGGTAGCATGGAAATAACAACCATGTAGCATGGAAATAACAACCATGTAGGATGGAAATAATAACCATGTAGCATGGAAATAACAAGCCATCGTGAATCCGGTTCTTTGATGTCCAAATATGTAGTAAACACTTTATGGGGTCAAGGCTGATCGTGGGTTTGATTTCCATCCTCTCGCCGATTGCACAACAAAGTTGAGATTTCATCGAGCACTGAATTTGTGAATTTTCAGAATTTCCATTTTAACTTCTGTTGGTGTTTAGCCAAACATTTAATAGCTAGTCAGATGATTTCACAAAAACCACATGCAAAAGTTGCACAAACGAGATAGCATGTCATAGTGGATATTAGGTAGGTTTGATTTTTCACAAAATGAACCTGAAAAAAATCAAATTGAAGAGAGACCTTTAGTTGAGTGATGTTCTGCAGACCTTTAATTGAGTGATGTTCTGTAGACCTTTAGTTGAGTGATGTTCTGCAGACCTTTAATGGAGTGACGTTCTGTAGACCTTTAGTTGAGTGATGTTCTGTAGACCATTAGAAGAGTGATGTTCTACAGAGAGGTTAAAGAAAACCTTGTCCAAAACACTTCAAGCAGCTAAGATGTAATCCACTGTATCTGATATAGGGCAACCTGTGAATTGGTGTACATATTAATAGATTATATTTTGATGTCTGTAGACCTGGCTGGCATAGATAAACTACTGCTACACCCAATGAGAACAGATACTTTAATGAGAATATTCCTTTCATTTTTATGGATAACTGGGTTACAACCAGGTCTAGTGTTTCATATGTATTGTATTTCAGAGGTTTGCTATTAATCACTTGCTGCTGATGTTGATATTTTCTGTGTTTACATCATTTAACGATAAGCTATTTACAGCTATTTTGAGAACTGGTGAATTGGTGCAATCATACTTAGCTGGAGACAATGAAATGCACAAAACAGGCAGAAACAAAACAGACAAAACATAAAATATAGCCCGGGGGATAGTGTTGTGGGAGTATTAATGGGGACATTGTCTTGTCACTGAGCTATGTGATTTCCAAGCCAGTACTACAGTTGTAAATATTAATAGAGATAATTAAGTTTGTACCAGTGTTTATATGAACTAGAACTAGATCTGTTTTGATCATGATCTGTTTTGATCATGATGGTCTTAAAACAGGTTCATGTAGCACAGGATGTTGGTGTGTACTGTTGTCACAATGATTGTAATACAGAGGTTCACTTGATGTTGGTGTGCAATGCTATGTTGATAGGCGTAATACAGAGGTTTGTGTGATATTTGATGTTGGTCACACTGCTGTCATGATGGTCATAGTGCAGAGGTTCATGTGATACTAGACATTGGGGCGCACTGCTGTCATGATTGTCATACTACAGAGGTTCATGTGATGTTGATGTGCACTGCTATCATGATAGTCGAAAGTAGTTCATGTAGCACTGGATGTTGGTGTGCGATGCAGCTGTCATGGTACAGGTAGACGTAATAAGATGTTCATGTGGCACTTGGTATGCACTGCTGTCATGATTGTCATAATATAGCTGTTCATGTAATACTATGTTGGTGCACACTGCAGCTATGATGGTTGTAACACAGAGGTTAATATGACCCTTGATGTTAGTGCACACTGCTGTCATGATGGTCATACTACAGAGGTGCCTGTGGCACTGAATGTTGGTATGCACTATCATGGTCATAATAGAGAGGTTCATGTGCCACATGATGTTACTGCACACTGCTGTCGTGATGGTCATAATACAGAAGTTCTTGTGATGCTTGACTGGTGCACACTACTGTCATGATAGTCATAATAAGATATTCATGTGATACTTGATGTTGGTGCGCACTACTACAGTTAGGACGATCACTGATCCAATGTGTGGAGTGTTGCCTTTCTACTAAATGTTGTGATTATTAAGCCATGTATTTATGTAGTTGCTTGATGGTATCTCACTTGAATGATCCATTGTTTGCCAGTGCCAGCATCATAGAGTTAGTGGCCAGCATCATAGAGTTAGTGGCCAGCATCATAGAGTTAGTGGTCAGCATCATAGAGTTAGTGGCAAGCATCATAGAGTTAGTGACCACCATCATAGAGTTAGTGGCCACCATCATAGTGTTGGTGGCCAGCACCATAGAGTTAGTGTCAAGCATCATAGAGTTAGTGGCCAGCATCATAGAGTTAGTGGTCAGCATAATAGAGTTAGTGGCAAGCATCATAGAGTTAGTGGCCAGCATCATAGAGTTAGTGGCAAGCCTACACTTTACTCCCCACTGGACTAGAGTTCCCTGCTTTGGGGGTAAACAAAACACCCCTGATTAGGGTATTTATTTATCCAGTTGACTCACATGTCTTTTACTGCTGTCAGTAATATGATTCTCAGAATCTCTTATCTTATATAAATAAACACAGTGTAACTGGTATGTTGAAGACTTCTGGTAAAACAAGAAGAACTTGGTGTGTGCTGCTGTAATGTTAGGGTTTTGTATTTCAACAGTTCTGCAAAATGCTCCTGGACAGAAGTAAATATGAGCATATTATATGGCTGGCTATTTCCAATTGTTATGTTAGAACTACAGTTTAGAGGGCAGTGTTGATAGAGGTGAGTGTATGATGCCAGTATCATGTTCTAATTTAATGTCTTATGTTGCAGCAATACATTGGTACATTCCTTGACAATTCAGAATTATTGAAATATCTGGTGATCTTAAATGTTTTAAGAAAAGAATCATTTATAAAATGTGTAGACAATAGTTGTACATACTGAGACTATCATATTCTGACATCAACCTGCAGGTATTGGTGGTGACTACATACCCAGCAACTGATGTTATATTCATTCACAAGAGTGGCCAACAGCTTGCGTGTTGAACTCCTGTTGCTGTACATCCCTCAACTTGGTCAGCCTTTGAAAGCACTTGGGTTCAGCCTACTGTTACGTTTCCCATTGGTGACCATGTTAACGTTTTGCACGATTATAAGAAAACGGGACCATCAAAAATTCTGAAACTTCTTTCCTGCCGTTGTCATCATCTCATTGACATGCTGGTCGAGTTTTGTCAAAATCACATATTTATAACTCTTAAAACGGCTGAGCGTGCCATACCTGTCAGTATTTACCAATTTCTGCATAAATTACTATGCACACTTGTGGCGAAAAATTTGCCAAAAATCCTTCCGCCTATTTAAATCATCTAAAAACCCACGGTTACACTGCCAACATGTTCTACCAGCAAACTTGCCAATGTGTCTGCTGAAATGCAGTTATGTCAGATGATGATTTTTTAAAAATTACACATCTAAAATTACTGTGCCCTACATTCGTCTGTAACACACCAGGAAGTCTGAGGTATGATCCCAGTTACTTTACCCTCAAGGGCTGTGATTCTATCCTCTTTAGCTTCAGTTTAGTGGCCATGTTTGCCATTTCATTTTAAGGGCATTGATAGTTTCAGCCAGTTCCCATGGATAAAGGACTTTAAAATTTTTGAGTCGCAACATCATCTTTTAAAAATCGCCAATGTGCATTGCCAAATTGTCCATGGTTTCATCTTTCCAGGGGGTCTGATAACATGACTTATTAAAATAGCCAGGTCTAAGAGATGTAGCATTCTTTGAAGGGTAGGGGGTTTTCGGGTGGAGTGGTGTTACATTGGGAATGTCTCCCTCCCCCCCACCCTGTTTCATCAATCAGCCTTATTGCCAGCAGTCAAATATGTGTTTACTGGTGCCAAAAATATGCCTTGCCCTGCGTGGTGCCAGGATATTTGATGTGCCCCTGGGCTGAACCATGGTTGGTATATCAGGTAAAGACAGGAAGCCAGGCTTAGTTTCCTGCAGCTAGCAAGGGAAGGAAACAAGTTATTCTGTGGAATAATATGGGAACAGTAGGTGGATACGGGAATATAAAAAAGGAACTGTGAATGTTCAGCAAAAAAAAAATTTTTTAAGTGAAAGTATTGTGTTGTTCATCAAAGTCAAGGAATTTGGAGGATGAGACAAAAACCACAATGCAAGTGTGACATTCTTGAGCATTAAGGTGACATTTGGTTTATTCCTGAACAGTGAAGACGTTATGGAACATCCATAGCTGTTGCTGAACTGACTTCAATAGCATCCAGGAGAGCTTACTGCATTCGTACATTGACATGGTAATGATTCTTAGGACACACAACACAGAACTTTGTGTTTTGAAGGTGCAAGAGTTGTGCTTATGTACTGGTGTAAGACGGAACTTGACTAAGTGTGATGGTTTAACAACACCTTTCTAAGAGTCTTTGTGTCACAGTTCATTGTCATTCTGAACATGGACCTGGAAGGATAATCAACTGTTACTCAAAGAAGGATGAACCATGACGATAATCAACCGATGTCTTCTACTTAACTGTATTGCAGAATTGTAGCACAGTAGACTTCCAAGAAGAGCTCATAATAGAATGACTGATCAATCCTGGAAACACACAATGTCAGCCGCATTAGATACATTAGAACGGAAATAGATTGCGCCGCCTTCCATTGCGACACTAGACTGATTCTGAAAAATTGTGGTGTTAAGATCAATACCATATCCTACACTGCGGTCTTGTGAAATTAATCACAGTGGACAAGCGATTGTAGCAGAATACATCTGGTCTGGAGCTATATAAAAGATAAACCTGACGTCACCAGTACAGCGGAAGTTTGTCGGTCTTATCTGCGGCTAAGACTTGTGGTTTGATATTCTGCTTCCATAGACACGTATATGTCCGACGTGAATGCTGCCAAGACCTGCAAGCAACAAGTCTGTAACTTAAACCCTGTTGCCTGTGCGGAACTCTTTCATGTGTAGACAAAAGTGGACAGGTGTGGTCAGGTGTGGTCAAGGTAGACAGGTGTGAGAAGACTGGATACACCTGTGGAATGTGTTTAGTTGAAGGAGAGTCTAGCCACTGGCAAGGTCAGTAACTGTGGCTCAAGTCGATTCTGCTGGTCTATTAAGAGCAACAACTAGACCTTGATCCTTGTATGTGGCCCTGGAGAGGCCAGTTCTCTAGCCACAGTTGGCCAGTGGCGAGGTCAGTTCTCTAGCCATAGTTGTCCAGTGGTGAGGTCAATTCTCTAACCGTAGTTGGTCAGTGATTAGGCCAGTTCTCTAGCCACAGTTGGCCAGTGGTGAGGTCAGTTTTCTAGCCACAGTTAACCAGTGACTAAGTCAGTTCACTAGCCACCAGTTGACCAGTGGTAAGGCCAGTTCTCTAGCCACAGTTGGCCAATGGTGTGGTCAGTTCTATGGTCACAGTTGGCCAGTGGTGAGACTAGTTCTCTAGCCACAGTTGGCCAGTGGTGAGGTCAGTTCTATGGTCACAGTTGGCCAGTCGTGAGACTAGTTCTCTAGCCACAGTTGGCCTGTGGTGAGGTCAGTTCTCCAGCCATAGTTGGCCAGTGCAAGGCCAGTTCTCCAGCCACAGTGATCCATACTCTGATACAGCTTCTCCACTATCAGCTTTAATCAACTTTTGCATTGAATTTGCAGCAATTTTATTATTAGCTGTAATTTATGGTTGAGTTACGCTAGTATGAACCAGAGCTGGTTTAAATGATATCACAACAGTTTTGTTTTGCTGAATGGTGGGCTGCTGGAGAACAGTTTTTGCATTGCAATTGTCTGGGTCAGGCCCCATACATCAACTCATGTCACATAAATAGACTGCCTGACAGCCGGCTGTAAATACCTGTCACACATTTCAAAGTCTTCTGAGGCTTAGTCACCTGTAAAGTATCTATGACCTCATCAGGAGGGGAATCCCTGCTTTGGTCACCTGACTCCACAGTGGTGGTCATTGTGTGTGCAACCTGTGGTACGCTTACAGGTAGCTGTGGTCAGTGATTTGGTCAATGAACGGTTTATTTGTTGCTGACCAGTGGTGATCAGTTTCATGTGCAGTGGACATAGGGAGGAAGTGACTAATTTGGTATTATAAGTGGGTCTAGTAGTTGGGTCAGTGGACTGGCAGCTGGGGCAGTGAAGCATAGAGCGGTGCCACTGGTGGGATTGTGTATTCATCACTACAGTGCCCATGCATCCGTGCACTACAGTGGGCACTGACTGTCATAGAGGAGCCAGGACTGTTTACTGGATGTGGCTTCACTGTTGGTCCAGGTTTGTCAAATTACACATTGTTGACAAATGACGGTGTAGAAGATTTGAAGCGGTAGTTGGACTGTCAGCATGTGTAAGTCATGGTGATGTCATGTGGTGACACACCGCTGATGTCCTGTACTAGTGTGACGTCCTGTACTAGTGTGACGTGACAATTTAGTCAATGGTGTTTTCGTTTACACAAATGGACAATAGCATGGAGTCGTTGTGGAGCTACAGTGCTCCATGTGGAACTGGCTCCACCCGTAGGAGGGGTGCTCCAATGTGGTGGTGTTCATCCACTAGAGGGGACGTTACCTCGGACAGAGAATACAGCTGGAAAGATAGGGGATCTGTCTCCCCAGTGTCCCCAACAGGGAGAGACCAGGGTGAAGGGATGGACATGGATGATGCACCTGGATTGGATTACCTCAATGTGGAATTACGGATCAGTGAGTACAGGGGGTATAGGGGGGAGTAATTATAGAGGTCAGTGGGTACAACCAGGGGGGAGGGGTGCCTAAGTGGAGGTCTGTGAGTGTTCTGGTGGCTGGATGTAACAGGTGAAAAGTGTTTATATTTATATACATTTCCTGTATGTTAACATGCGTACATGCATGTATGCACATATTGCCTACACATGTATTGGCAACTATACATAAATAATTGCTGTTGGGATTACCTGTTGTTGTTGGGGTTACCTGTTGTTAGAGTTACCTGTTGTTGTTGGGGTTACCTGTTGTTAGAGTTACCTGTTGTTGTTGGGGTTACCTGTTGTTAGAGTTACCTGTTGTTGTTGGGGTTACCTGTTGTTAGAGTTACCTGTTGTTGTTGGGGTTACCTGTTGTTAGAGTTACCTGTTGTTGTTGGGGTTACCTGTTGTTAGAGTTACCTGTTGTTGTTGGGGTTACCTGTTGTTAGAGTTACCTGTTGTTGTTGGGGTTACCTGTTGTTAGAGTTACCTGTTGTTGTTGGGGTTTATTCCAAAATGTGCACAATGCACTTAAGATGTCACATATATAGTAGTCTTTGTAAATATTTGAGATTGAACCAGACACTGGATTCTTGTACACATGTCTGTGCTGGTGTTGATGCAGGACGCCTGCAGACAGACAGTTAAGTGCTCATGGTTGATAATGTTTATGAGAGCCAAATAACACTGACTTGTTAAAATGAGTGTTGTAAACAAACAGTTACTTTATTACCATTTTCTGGTAGAACCAGCTCAGTCCTAGTGTCAGTGGTCATTAGAGAAAGAGTTTCAGAAAGTGTCAATAGTGAGTGGTCATTAGACAGAGGTTCGTAAAGTATCAATATTTGGTGGTCATTAGAGAGGGGTTCACAAAGTGTCAAGACTGAGTGGTCATTAAATAGAGGTTCGCAAAGTGTCAACACTGAGTAGTTATTAGACAGATGTTCACAAAGTGATCATTAGACAGAGGTTGAGAAAGTGTCCAAACTTAGTGGTTATTAGTAAGAGGCTCACCAATCCTAGTTGTCTAGATGGAGGATGCTTTGGGGAGGTCTCTCCCAATAACTGTCACTTTAACAGAATGATGACAGTTGTAAAAAAAAGTCTGTTGACATAGCTGACAGTTACAACAACATGGACTTGAGACTTGGATCAGAACTGGTGGTTCACTTCCTGCTAGGTTGATCTTTACCAGGAAATCAGGCATAAATACACCTAGATACACATAGACTTATTACACAGACACATATACAAACATCTTGTTGCTGTGGCATGATATATAGTGGACATTAGAACTTGGCCCCCTTTGTCTTTGGGATAAGAATTGTTTGTATATAACCTAATGTGCTACTATATCGAGTCACTACTGGGTCACTGTTTTGCTGTGTTAATGGGTAATACAAACTTGAAATCATGGTTGATTCTGTGACTTTGGTGCACAGGTTGACTGAGAACTGAGAAGTTGATTACCAACAAGCCGGGATAATCTTGAACACTGGGCGTAGTCCAGAATGCTGGCTCTAGGTGCAGTCCTAGGTGGTGGATCATAGTTGTGCCACAGACTGTGTGATGGTATCATTTAAGGACCTGTTCTTCGTCTACCAGTTCTATCTGTTAGAACATAAACATTGCAGTAGAGGTCCCAGGGGTCCTACAGACCCCACAAAGGCCTATGTATTGACAGGAATCCCTCTGACCCAGTTGTTTGCAAACTGTCAGTGACAGAAACCTTCCAACAAAGGCCACTGAAGTGGTCCTCTCTGGTAATTGTAGGTGTCAGCAGAATGTCGACATGTCTGCCGATGTTGTCACAGGGCACGAAATAAATCTAAAAAAATTGCATAGCATTGTTGCTATGCAAAATGAGTTTTTCATAGCAAACACGAATTTTGCATAGCATTTTTGTATAGCAGATTACTTGTGATTTGGGGAGTTATGAAAACAACACCATTTCATGATTTTGCACTTTAATACATCCATGCGTGTGGTTGACGATGCCTTGGCTTTGATGTGGTTAGAATGTTGACGACGACCATAATGCAAATAGTTTGGGAACTGAGACAGCGCGCTGTTCCCAGGCACTAATAATTAGAGCAATACACTCGGTTGGTGGTGGCATAAAACTACTTTGCGATGCTTTTTTAATTAATGCGATTTTATATGTGGAATAGGCGTTGTTGTCGGGAGGTTTTGATGCCATAAAATTGCATATCGGGAATCAAGTTGGCTAATGTTGTAAAAAAGTTTTCATGCTTATTTTTTAACTACACACTTTTTTGTACAAGTCAGCTGATGACATCAAATTAGCCATTATCTTAGCTGTTTGAGTGTTCTAACAACTATAGTAAGAATAATAATAATAACCTTATTTATACACTAAAATCCACAGTAAAACCCTGTTCAGTAGTTTTTTACAAAACTAAAATGCTAAAATATAAATAATAATAATAGATTAAATATTTCTCAAACTTTGCTAAACAAACTGAACTTGACAAACTAAGCCACACACAAAAAAACAGAAAATCTAAAGTACCATTGGTAGATAAATAAATAAATAGTAAAATAAATAAATAAAATAAATTAGATAACTATCAACATTGTGACATGATCCCAAAGTGCACGGGGGGGGGGGGGGGCTATTTATTGTTAGTGATATGGGTATTATTGCAGCAAGACTGGCTCAGCTCTTGTTACCCCAATTAGTCTCTATTTGCCCTAGTTTGGCTCCAGTTACGCCCCACTGCACAGCCAGTGTAGGTTCAGGATACCTCTGTGTATTTATTAGCTTTGTTTTGTTTTGTTTCTTTGTTCTGGTTATGATATAATTCACTTTGTTGCTCTACATAATGTAGAAGGGTTATAAACAATATAATATAAAGTGTTTACATTTGGTGCCTCTAAGTGACACTGAAAGATTATAAACGATATGATACAAACTGTTTGCATTTGGTGCATCGAAGTAATATAAAAGAGTTATAAACAATATAATACAAAATGTTTATATTTAGGGCATCTAAGTTATACAGAAGAATTATAAACAATATGATAAAATTTGTTTTATATTTAGTGCATCCAAGTGATACCAAACAGATATAAACAATATAATGCAAAATGTTTACATTTGGTGCATCTAAATGATACAGAAGACTTATAAACAATATGATACAAAATGTGTATATTTAGTGCATCTAAGTGATACAGAAAAGTTATAAACAGTATGATATAAAATGTTTACATTTGGTGCATTTAAGTGATACAGAAGAGTTATAAACAATATCATACAAAATGTTTATATTTAGTGCATCTTAGTGATACAGAAAAGTTATAAACAGTATGATATAAAATGTTTACATTTGGTGCATTTAAGTGATACAGAAGAGTTATTAACAATATGATGCAAATTTTTACATTTGGTGCATCTAATTGAAACAGAAGAGGTATAAACAATATGATACAAATTGTTTACATTTGGTGCATCTAAGTGATGCAGAAGAGTTATAAACAATATAATATGAAATGTTTATATTTAGTGCATCTAAGTGATACAGAAGAATTATAAACAATATGATAAAAAATGTGATACAGAAGAATTATAAACAATTTGATACAAAATGTTTACATCAGGTGCATCTTAGTGATACAGAAAAGTTATAAACAGTATGATATAAAATGTTTACACTTGGTGCATTTAAGTGATACAGAAAAGTTATAAACAATATGATGCACATTGCTTACATTTGGTGCATCTAAGTGATGCAGAAGAGTTATAAACAACATGATACAAATTGTTAACATAAAATGTTGGTGCATCTAAGTGATACAGAAGAGTTATAAACAATATAATACAAAGTGTTTACATTTTGTGCATAAAAGTTACATAGTGGTTATAAACAACATGATACAACATTTTTTAGATGGTGTAGTTAATCATTTATTACTGTTTTCAAGTTTTGCTTCTCATTATGTGAGTCCAGTTTAGTTGTCATGTGAGTCCAGTTTAGTTGTCATGTGAGTTCAGTTTAGTTGTCATGCGAGTCCAGTTTAGTTGTCATGTGAGTCCAGTTTAGTTGTCATGTGAGTCCAGTTTAGTTGTCATGTGAGTTCAGTTTAGTTGTCATGTGAGTCCAGTTTAGTTGTCATGTAAGTCCAGTTTAGTTGTCATGTGAGTTCAGTTTAGTTGTCATGCGAGTCCAATTTAGTTGTCATGCGAGTCCAATTTAGTTGTCATGCGAGTCCAATTTAGTTGTCATGTGAGTCCAGTTTAGTTGTCATGTGAGTCCAGTTTAGTTGTCATGTGAGTCCAGTTTAGTTGTCATGCGGGTTCAGTTTAGTTGTCATGTGAGTCCAGTTTAGTTGTCATGTGAGTTCAGTTTAGTTGTCATGTGAGTCCAATTTAGTTGTCATGTGAGTTCAGTTTAGTTGTCATGCGAGTCCAGTTTAGTTGTCATGTGAGTCCAGTTTAGTTGTCATGTGAGTCCAGTTTAGTTGTCATGTGAGTTCAGTTTAGTTGTCATGTGAGTCCAGTTTAGTTGTCATGTAAGTCCAGTTTAGTTGTCATGTGAGTTCAGTTTAGTTGTCATGCAAGTCCAATTTAGTTGTCATGCGAGTCCAATTTAGTTGTCATGCGAGTCCAATTTAGTTGTCATGTGAGTCCAGTTTAGTTGTCATGTGAGTCCAGTTTAGTTGTCATGTGAGTCCAGTTTAGTTGTCATGCGGGTTCAGTTTAGTTGTCATGTGAGTCCAGTTTAGTTGTCATGTGAGTTCAGTTTAGTTGTCATGTGAGTCCAGTTTAGTTGTCATGCAAGTCCAGTTTAGTTGTCATGTGAGTTCAGTTTAGTTGTCATGTGAGTTCAGTTTAGTTGTCATGTGATTCACGTACTTAGTACTTTGAATTGTAGACAAATAATGTTTTTTGTGTGTTTCTGTAATGCTGTCAACTGCCAGTGTTTTTTCTGCACACAATGCTTCGTGGTCCTAGTCCTGATGTAGTAGGGCTCATTATAATATAATTGTTACCACATCAGTTTTATAATATATGTCATTAGTTTGATATAAGTTATACTTATTATATCTAACTACATGTTTTAAGTATCCTGCCAGTGTCAGTGCTGGGGTGTCAGTTCTGGGATATGTTAGATAAGAGCCAAGGTCCAGTTTCACCAGATTGATAAGTCTAAGTGTTAATTAATTACCCATGGACTGTTGCCTCATGAGAAACATGTGGTGTTAGTTAGTTTGTTCACACTAGAAGGTTGGAAAGTGAGAGATAATGATTGACTAGTGAGTGTTTGGTCAGTCAGAGTTGGATGTTATATAGTGTTGTAGACAAGTTGAGTCACAGAGTAAAGTTGCAGTCAGAGAGAAAAGTTGCAGTCAGAGAGAAAAGTTGCAGGCAGACAGCAGTGTAGACTGAGGAGGGTTTCCCTCTCAGCCAAGGGCTGGATACACTGGTGAACTTCTGATAGGTGTCATAAGCTTGGCTCGAACTGTCAGGGTTTAATATATTGATTGTTATAATAAAGATTAATACAGTGAAATTTTATTTGATAGTTCTTCTTTATATTGGTTTTAATACTTTCTGCACGAGTCCTACAAGCAGAAGGCAGTGACCATGTATCATTATACAGTAAGCTGTTTGCTGTAAAGCCAGCCATATACATACTGACAAATAGTTTGCAACAACCCTTTGGCCGACCGATTTTTCAGATGCCAGATGTCCACAGAAAGTGTTGCCAACTGTTGGTGGAGAACATACAAATAACGATTACATTGAGTTGGCAAATGAAAAAGTCTTCACCAACATGTTAGAAACTGATGTATGTGTATGGCACGCTCAACGCCAGACTACTTAGACATTTACCAGCCACATTCTGGTCTGTTATCAAGAGACACTTATACATTACATAACTGCCTTTATCTAGAGTGATAAAGGCATGGGCAACTAATCAAGGCTTATATATAAGGCTAGTTGTTGGTGTAGACAGGGCTGGGGACATTGCCTGTCCCCCAGCCTTTCCCAATGTGCACAAGCCATTGACCGGTGTCCCTAGGGCTGTGCTGGTGGGAGGGGAGTCTTTTGGGAATACAGATAAGTTGGGGTAATTATGGAAGGCAAACATCCTTTATGTGTGATCCAGTAAACTTTGGGGTGTTTTAACTGTGTGTGTGGGGGGAGGAGGGTAGGAAGATGTGTATGTTTAGACACAGCATTTGCATAATGTGTCTATTAAAACCAGGCTGGTTATGTATTGGGTATTAGTAGACTTAGGGGCTGTATCAGAAGACTTACTTCGGTGATTATGATATGGAACATGGACATTTTGCAGGTTGGATTTTTCAGTAGCCTTGTTTATTCGTTCAACACTAGTGATTTAAAATGGCTTTGTTTAAGTACTGCTGTGTCCAAATGTTTGTCTGTGTGAATACACTCAAACCTTATTGTGTTACTAATAATTTGTTTGATAACATAACAAATTTGGTTAATAACTGGTATATTATGTTTAACATTTTACATGTGTGCTGTTATTTGATACTCTTGTTGCTATTACCTTTCTCCAAATGTGTGGACTTATAAGTTTATATTTATATAAACACCAACAGTAAGTAAATAGTCTTGTTGCACTTCTCTGTATAAAAATGGAAAGGGAAATACATCTAATCAGGTGCCCATCTAATACTGGTTTTGTTTCGCTATGGACATGAGCACCTAGTGGAAATTCATAGTAATTATTTTATATTCCATAGACGTTAAATAAATTAATTTGATGTATACTTAGACCTTGCCCTTGAATCCACAAGGTGATTATCTACTGATGACAGTAGTTCCTGACGTATTTGGAACATTCCAGAAAGAAAGGTTATTATTATTGACTGAAGTGGTTTAGTCCGTGTACGTAACCTGCACTTTAGCACATTGCTGCGTAAAGCATTGCTGGCAATAAAGATAAAGTGTTCAGTTTACATGAAATCCTTTTAAAGTACGTCTTATCAGTATTCACTCTGATGAGAACACAGTGGAGAAGGTATTATATAGATTCATAACAACTGTAAGTCTAGCCAAGTTTATTTTTTGTAGTCACAGTCCATTTACCTGGATAATAAGATAGACTTAAGGTTTTTTTAGTACTGTGTAGATGGAAGTGATTCAGATGTGGATAGTTCAGTTATTGTACCATACTTGAAAGGAAACTGAAACTCACTGATGCGCACATCAACGTGCTTAGAATAATGTTGCCACTGCAGTCGTTGACAGCAGCGCCAACCTCTTGGATGAAAACACAGTAGTTAAAAGTGAACATATATTCTTTGAGCAGACCCCTAAGTCTCACCTAGCCCTGGAAGGTAGACTGTGCTGACAGGGAGTTGTTCCCAACTAGCCCAGGACCAGTAGAGGCTGAGCACTGGTTGCTTATGATATTCCCAGTTCTGCCGTCAATGGCTAGACAACTGTGTGAGTCTCCAGCCTCCAATCATACATCATGCTGCAGTCTCACTCTAGGCTCTTGTCTCAGGGTGTAGCATGGCTCAGTAGGCTTACTACTAGTCCTGCACCAGTGGGCAGTCTGTAGTGGACATAGTCTGCACTGGGCAGTCTATAGTGGACACAGCCCATAGCAGAGAAGATTCTGTAGGTCCAAGGACTTGCAGCCTCCATTGGAGCCTGTATGACTGGCTGTGTCATGGATTGTGTGAAGATATTATAGAGAGAATATTCCAATACTGATTAAATCAGTACACAACATGAGGACCTATGAGTGATACATTCAAACATGAGGAACAGTAAGTGACAGATTTGGAGCGTGAGGAACAGTAAGTGACACATTCAAGCATGAGGAACAGTAAGTTACACTTTCAAACATGAGGAACAGTAAGTGATACATTCAGGCATGAGGAACAGTAAGTGATACATTCAGGCATGAGGAACAGTAAGTGACAAATTCAAACATGAGGAACAGTAAGTGACATATTCAAGCATGAAGAACAGTAAGTGAAAAATTCAAACATGAGGAACAGTAAACAACAGATCTGGAGTGCGAGGAACAGTAAGTGACACATTAAGTCATGAGGAACAGTAAGTGACACATTCAAGTATGAGAAACAGTAAGTGACAACATTTAAACACGAGGAACAGTAAGTGATACATTCAAGTATGAGGAACAGTAAGTGACACATTCAAACATGAGGAACAGTAAGTGACATATTCAAGCATGAGGAGTAGTAAGTGACATATTCAAGCAAGTGACATATTTACATAATCAGTACATTTACTGTAGATGTTGCCCACGAGAACCAGGTGTGTTGACCACATGAACCAGGTGTGTCTCCCTCTGAACCAGGTGTGTCCCTCCTGTGAACCAGGTGTGTCTGTCAATTGTTCCAGCTGTGTCAAGCTGGGTAATGTTGACATAACCCCATCTGTCAATCACCCAGTGCAATCTCTCATTAAAGATGTCATGGGGTAGGTTTACGCAGTATACTGACAGGTGTATTCTTTACTCCAAGATGGGAACAGGCCACAATTAGTTTTGTATCCAGGTGGAGTATAGGTGATTAAATAATGTAGCTATAATGAGGGTTTTTTAAATTGTATATTTTAACATTTCAGTCCTGTAACTCACTGTTGGAAAACGTGCTATTTATCATGTTATCCTGTAGAAATGTTTTGTCAGTTGTTAGCTAAATATGTAACGAGGGTTGTGGGGTTTTCTGCTATCATTCACTTAGTCACATGAAGTCTGTGAGGGCTGATCTGTCGAACATTTCTTATTGATCTCTCGGACTCTTCTTATTGATCTGTCCAACACTTCTAGAGCTGTTCTCCGACATTTTATTGGTCTCGCTAACACTTCTTGTAAATCTCTCCAACACTTCTTATTGATCTCACCAACACTTCTTATTGATCTGTCCAACATTTATCAATATCTCCAACACTTCATATTGATCTATATAACACTTCTTATTGATATATCTAACACTTCTTATCAATCTACTTAATACTTCTTATTGATCTCTGCAACATGTCTTATTAATCTCTCCAACACTTCTTATTGATCTCTTGAACACTTTGTTGATCTATCAAACACTTCTTTTTGATCTCTCCAACACTTTATTGATCTCTCCAGCACTCTGTTCATGTTTCTGTAGATGTGGTGGATTTAAACAGCAGTCCAGACAAAATGTTTGGTCAACTCTGACCACCCTCAGTCCAGCATAGGATGTCCACTTAACATGGTCAAGACTGCATCGCCACTGACCCATGGAAGTACAGCTTGTAATGACCATTAGTCCAGTTAACAGCTAGCTACCTGACACCAACACCTGAAACCCAGACATAAAACAGTCAGCTGGAGATCTATGTCAGTCGGTTTCTGGCAGCATTTTAGTGTTATCCACATGAATGATGAGCTTAGTGATGGGGGAGGCGGAGGGGGGGGAGGGGGAGGGGGTGACCAGCAGGAACTAAGTGTAGCTAGAGTGTATTTATACAAGATGTAGGCCAGTAAGAGACATCTTGCCTCCTGTTCACATCTAGTGTTACTCCCATGTTGTATGAACTCTCGCTGACAGCTGCTCTCACTGTTGAGCAGTTGTAACAGTCATGTTAACTAACAGTTGCTTCACGCGGTAGTAGTTTTTAATGGGTATATAAAACATGCAGTGAAACTGGGGTCTGGGGGTGCCTAGAAGTCTAGCGCCTTGTCTCGGCATATAAATAGGCTGGAAGTGTTCCAAGTTTTCAAAGCAGTTGGGGCATTTTGATATGGTAAGATATATGTACATACGTTCTGATATCCAATCTGCACTGACCCATACGTATGTATGTATGTATGTACATATGGGTCAGTGTAGTTTAGATATCCGAAAGTACATTCTCACAGAGGACGATGAATGAATGGAACAGATTATCTACAGATTGTGTAAATGCTAGCGTCGTGAACATGTTTAAAAAAATTGACAAATATCTCAGAAGGGCGGGTTACACACAGGTGAAACATTTTTGGACTCTCGATAAGCCAATGGCTTCCTTGTCCACTTGCCATATGGGTGTTTTGCCTTGGATGGCAATTTTGTTAAATCTGGTGCGTATGTACGTAGACACACTAAAAGTGACTTTGGGCAATACATTATTAATTAATATGTGAATGAATAGACTTTGTGCATTGAATGCAGCTTTATTCTGCCTGGCACTGAGTTTTGATTGTAGAGAATGATGTAGAATGGGTCAGAATTCTATAACATTTAATTGTAAAACCATTATTAAATTAAAGTGAGGTGGTTGTGGATGTGGTAGATGTCCACAGATAGAGGGTGGGGGTAATTAGGTGTGGTGGTTGTTAAAGGGAGGTGTTTGTGATACACATAAACCAGGTGTGGCTGTACGTGTTTGGTGTACACTTGGTCTTCATAGTGAAGCTTTGTTATAATGGACATAGACAGATTGATGTAGTATTGTACAATGGTCTTAATAGTGAATAGGTCTTATAACCGAGTGACCATGATGGTCTTAATAGTGAATAGGTCTTATAACCGAGTGACCATGATGGTCTTAATAGTGAATAGGTCTTATAACCGAGTGACCATGATGGTCTTAATAGTGAATATGTCTTATAACCGAGTGACCATGATGGTCTTAATAGTGAATAGGTCTTATAACCGAGTGACCATGATGGTCTTAATAGTGAATAGGTCTTATAACCGAGTGACCATGATGGTCTTAATAGTGAATAGGTCTTATAACCGAGTGACCATGATGGTCTTAATAGTGAATAGGTCTTATAACCGAGTGACCATGATGGTCTTAATAGTGAATAGGTCTTATAACCGAGTGACCATGATGGTCTTAATAGTGAATAGGTCTTATAACCGAGTGACCATGATGGCCTTAATAGTGAATAGGTCTTATAACCGAGTGACCATGATGGCCTTAATAGTGAATAGGTCTTATAACCGAGTGACCATGATGGTCTTAATAGTGAATAGGTCTTATAACCGAGTGACCATGATGGTCTTAATAGTGAATAGGTCTTATAACCGAGTGACCATGATGGTCTTAATAGTGAATAGGTCTTATAACCGAGTGACCATGATGTTCTTAATAGTGAATAGGTCTTATAACCGAGTGACCATGATGGTCTTAATAGTGAATAGGTCTTATAACCGAGTGACCATGATGGTCTTAATAGTGAATAGGTCTTATAACCGAGTGACCATGATGGTCTTAATAGTGAATAGGTCTTATAACCGAGTGACCATGATGGTCTTAATAGTGAATAGGTCTTATAACCGAGTGACCATGATGTTCTTAATAGTGAATAGGTCTTATAACCGAGTGACCATGATGGTCTTAATAGTGAATAGGTCTTATAACCGAGTGACCATGATGGTCTTAATAGTGAATAGGTCTTATAACCGAGTGACCATGATGTTCTTAATAGTGAATAGGTCTTATAACCGAGTGACCATGATGGTCTTTAATTTATTGAAAGTGCTTCAGTTAAAAAGGAACAATCATTTATAAAATGTCAGTACGCTGGACTTCAGATTCAAGCTCACTGGCTCCCGTTTTGTATTATCTGCCAAGTATCGCCTATTCCAGCCACCAGATGGGGTTATGGTAGTCACTGCTAGGTTGTATTGAGGTCATGGACAAGTAGTGTAATTATTATGTTGCAGGCGAATCAAATCTGTCTGCAGCTAGCGACCATCAGGGGGAGACCCGTCACCATGGCGACCGGCCAAAGTCGTTTCTACGAGACGAGGTGGACGAATTTGATCGTGTTTTCAGCGAGTTACTGTTTTCTCCACAATCTAGAACTTCAGCCTCACTCTCACAAAACAGTCGGTGGGCGAGCTTCGATAGGGTCGTTGAGGAATTTGAAAATGAGGCTACCGATCTCCGGGTAAACAGTTCTAGTTTTACCTCAACCCATACTCAAACAGGACACAGCCATTGCCTTAGTAATGAACACACCCCAACAAAATGTAGTTCCAGACGGCATTCATCATCTCCATGTTCAGCCAAAGACAGTTCGTTTTCCTCCTCACCGTTGTCGGGAAGACTGCCACGTGATCACCATGGAAACAGTGAGGCAGACAGTGCCAGGGATGCTTCTTCGTATTCACAATTTAGTCATTTGTGTGACCGAAGTGATAAACTGTTTGCCGACCTTCTAGATGACCTTGATAACCTTGGTGGCGACTCGGCATCAGTGCGGCGGAGACGACGAGCGCGGGACATGTTTTCTGATTGGTTGTTTGGTAATGCTAGCATCAGCCGCCACCAGGGGCCACTGCTGCTGGGTGAACGGCCGATGTTACGGAGGAACCGAGCAGGCGTCGACAGGAAGAACTATCTCTCGAAGCGACGAAGTGCAGATTTTTCAGATGCTTCCAGTCGACCAGGATTCTACACCAGATGGCGTCGCCCACGGTCAACCGAGATCTACAACGAGGTTGGTATTATTGGCCGATTACGTTCTGGTAATTAAACTCGTCGCTGTCGCCTTCTTTTGCTTCAGATTGTCAGTACACTTGTCATCATAAGTGTCGCCCTCTGGTGACACTAGACTGCGAACATTGTTCGCCTTCTGAAAGCACCGAAAGAATTTCACGCAATCTTAGTGACACGTCACTAATGACTGAGAAACCACAGGTGGTAAGAGTTGTATGAAACTAACAGAGTCGCTATTCTTCACAATGTTTTCTTTGTTTGTGCACCTTATTCACTAATCTAACACTATAACAAGTTTTGTTCTCGTTGTTGTCTTTATTCATTTCTTTCCCACAATTGGAATTTGTTTGTCAATTTAATGTTCATAGTCGTGTTGTGTTATTTACCTATTTTACCCCATTGTCTACTTATCTTCTTTCTCCCCTAGTTGGTGAACAAGTCAGTTTGCCACACAAAACAATCAAATAGCCTTACATCCAGTTTGCTTTGAGCCATATCAAAATTAGCAGCTAAATGTGCAGATATATGAATAAGTTATTGTTATTTTGTATATTTGATTATTTTGGGGGGTTTATTCACCACAAATTGCTAACAGTATCCAGTATTAGAAGTTACTGACCCTCTTACCCTTGATGTATTAAAGTCAAATCTGCTCAATCTTGCCGATTGTGCTAATGTTTTTCATAATAGACAAAACACATTTTCTTCCATAGCTATTCACATATTTAAAACACCATGTTTTTGAAGTCAACACAATAATTGTGCATGTAATATGAGGCACATGCGTGTAGATAACATGTGTGCACGTATACTGATGCATGGACGCTGCAGTGTTCTTGTTTTTAGTCGTTTCACATTAATTTTCTCATTTATATACATACGATTCCTGCCACCACCAACTCCTTGCGTCTTTCACTTGTATTTTTAGCACTTCTAAATGACCAACATATGTGAAAATCATCATCATAGTTTGCTGTTTGTTTGAGTGATGCTTGACAGTTGTCTAAAATTAACTTCTCACTTCCAGTCCAAAATATATTGTAAAACAACATCTGATTGTTGTTCAGTCAAGCTACCTTGCTCTAGTCCTGAAGTCTTCCAGTACAGTTATGTTATGCTAATATGTGATGCAATATATCACACCAGCAACAGTGAGGTAACGCGTAAATGTCCGATAAAGCTTTCACGCACGTAAAACCAGGTAAAAACGACTTGTCAAAGATTTATTTGCCTTTGGCAAACATCTATTGTTTTTGCAATGTGTCTGTATTGTTGGTGAATTTTGTACAGGAAGTCAGGAACGTACGTTTTACCAGAACCAAGATTTAGTACTAAATGTTGCTTTATTTTTGATGTATTCAAAAGAACTGTACTATAGTAACAAGATGCCATGTTAGCGTCGATTTTGATCTTTCATTTGGCGGGCTAGAAAATAAATTACGTGTAAAAGTTTCGTGCATGATTGATATGAGAAAAGAACCATGACGTTAAATGATTACATTCTATTCCATAGAAAATTGCTAGTTACTTATGATGAACCTTCCTGGTGTGTGATTGCTGAAATGTGTCCCTTCCATTAATAATTTTTTTTTGTAGTTGCTATTATTAGTTGTTTAATATATCCACATCATCTGCAAACATGCCTAGATATTAATAATATCCTTTAATATATTGAAACTTAGCAAACTTGTATCAGTAATGTTGTGAACTTAGCAGGTGTCACAAAGAAATTATCATCCCTGATTAATAATATAAAATGTTGAGTACAGATGAATATTTTGAGAGTGTCATATATCAAAATTAAATTGAAGGTTTCATATATTTGCAGACTAATCAATGTCTTCCAGAGATCTCTACCCATTCAGTTAATAGTAAATAATTGTTTGTTATCATGTCTGTTAACATTCTGATTAGACTATTGTTGAGTATGCCCTTCAGTCTATCATAATTTTCCGTGTATAATATGCATTTTTTTCTTTTAATTTTTACTTAAAAGTCCAGGCGCATATTATACATGGTCAAAAAATTTCAAACAAGTTCACAACTGGAATCCACAACATATCTAGGGCCAATGACCTGAAACTGGCAGATAACAAAAAACAATCACATTTCAAGGTTACACAAATTAACAAAATGTGTTTGTATCTAGGATGGTACTTAAGTTGTGCAATAGGTAAGCTACAGTGCAAGCTATAGAGACGAGCCAATGATGATGGCTGTGACAGTGTAACACTCTAAACCATGCTATAGAGATGAGCCAATGAGGATGGCTGTGACAGTGTAACACTCTAAACCATGCTATAGAGATGAGCCAATGAGGATGGCTGTGACAGTGTAACACTCTAAACCATGCTATAGAGACGAGCCAATGAGGATGGCTGTGACAGTGCAACACTCTAAACCATGCTATAGAGATGAGCCAATGAGGATGGCTGTGACAGTGTAACACTCTAAACCATGCTATAGAGACGAGCCAATGATGATGGCTGTGACAGTGTAACACTCTAAACCATGCTATAGAGACGAGCCAATGATGATGGCTGTGACAGTGTAACACTCTAAACCACGCTATAGAGATGAGCCAATGATGATGGCTGTGACAGTGTAACACTCTAAACCACGCTATAGAGACGAGCCAATGAGGATGGCTGTGACACTGTTACACTCTAAACCACGAGCCAATGATGATGGCTGTGATAATGTAACACTCTAAACCATGCTATAGAGACGAGCCAATGATGATGGCTGTGACAACGTAACACTCTAAACCACGCTATAGAGATGAGCCAATGATGATGGCTGTGACAACGTAACACTCTAAACCATGCTATAGAGACGAGCCAATGATGATGGCTGTGACAACGTAACACTCTAAACCACGCTATAGGACGAGCCAATGATGATGGCTGTGACAGTGTAACACTATAAACCACGCTATAAAGATGAGCCAATAGCTTCAACCAAGCTATCAGAAGCATGGAAATCGGGGATTGATGTTAAATAGTTATGGTACGTATTATAGATTTTAATATAGAAATTCTGTCAGATTTGAGCAAAAAATCAGGGTGCGTATTATACTGGAGGGCGTATTAGACACAGAAAATTACGGTAAGCTAATCTTTTCACAGGTTTAGTGGTGATGGGAATATAACGTTGTTGGGTTTTGTGTTTTTTAGATGAAGAAAGGTCGGCGTCGGAAGAGGGTATTGGTTCAGCTCACAATCCTATTTCTTCATTCTCTGCTTCTATTTCACCATATGCGTTCCCAGCTGTCCTAATTGACCAAATATCACATTTAAAAATTTTACATACAATATTGCCGATTGGCTGAAAATGTATGTTTTTCATTATATTGCACTATTCATCAAATTAATACTGTTCTTTCTGGTGGTTGTGTTTTAAGCCAATCAGGAGGTTCCTTCTGTCTGCATTTTCACAAAATAGTTTGTTGTTAAGGAGAATTTGAATTAAAAATGGTGCAGTTTGGAGAGTTCGGTAGTGTAATTAGCAGTTATTTCAATAAGTGAAAGTGGCAGTGAAAAGGATAATTATCAGGTCGAAAATGATGAGTTTTTTTACCGATGTGCCTGACGATTTTCTTGATTTTCTCGGTAATGCAATCAGACTGTGACATAGAGCCTACAAGAAAAATGCGGTTGTGATTGACATTAGTATCGCACAGTGATAAGCTATGTGTCATTTTGAAGGTCTTTTAAAGCTGCATCTGACAAACTAAACAATTCAAAATTGTCAAATGCGACATTTGGTCGATTAGGGCAGCAGGGTTCACATATTTATCTATTGTCTAAAACACCTGATATTACCAAGTATTCACCACTATATCTACTTTCAAGACGGTTACCTGGATTTGATGTTGACATCTAGTAAAATAACGAATCAGTCTCCCTATTACTTTGCACAGACATCAAAAGAATTAGTGTGCGTATATGGGGACATTACACTTGTCGATTTTCCCATTTATGCAATGCTAAAAGTGCACTAAATTATGTTCCAGTTTTAATAAAAATTTTACAGTTTGAATGATGTCTTCTCACTGCCCTTCAGTAGGGTCAAATCAAATCCTACAATTTTTTTTCTCCAAAAAATCAACATGGAAAATGTTATTTGTCACCCAAACAGACTGGATTTATCCACCAGGGATCATTCCATCACTAACATGTGCATATGCAGCCAGCCAGTCACTAAAAATTTTAATCTGGGCACAGCATAAGTGTCGCAGTCCTAAATATGAGTCAGAAATAATTTTCCATGAAGCAGAAAATGTTTAGAAAGGGGTTCTTTGTGAAAACCACTGGCACTTTATTCATATGACATGAACCCAGAAGTAAATTAATAACCTGTCCCCTGTTATATACTTGTTACCAGGAAATTTCATCAGTCTGACCTCTTGTCGAGCTGTGCTTGGATCATCTGATGTTGACTACTTGATGTACCTTTCATGATCATAGGCTTCGAACTGTTAAAACAAGAACCCTGATTTGTATTGATAATTTATATGCAAATCATGGTTTTGTTGGTTCACAACTAACTGTATTAATCACAGTTTTAACTATGTGTTTTGTAGTGTTGTGATTCTATTCGGTCTGATACTACAGATGCCATTGACTGACGTGTGTGGTTTTTAGTGTTGTGATTATGTTCAGTCTGACACTGCACATAACACTGACAGGTTTATGTGTTTTGTAGTGTTGTGATTCTATTCAGTCTGACACTACACATAACACTTATTGACTTACGTGTTTTGTAGTGTTATGATTCTGTTCAGTCTGACACTACACACACACCACTGAAGGCTTATGTGTTTTGTAGTGTTGTGATTATGTTCAGCCTGATACTACACATACCACTGAAGGCTTATGTGTTTTTAGTGTTGTGATTATGTTCAGTCTGACACTGCACATAACACTGACAGGCTTATGTGTTTTGTAGTGTTGTGATTCTGTTCAGTTTGACACTACACGTAACACTTACTGACTTATGTGTTTTGTAGTGTTGTGATTCTGTTCAGTCTGACACTACACATACCACTGAAGGCTAGTGTATTTTGTAGTGTTGTGATTCTGTTCAGTCTGACACTACACATACCATTGACATGCCATAGATAAATGACTTTCTGGTCAAGATAAGTGAATCAACAGTTTCGAACATTCACATACCCATGTAGCCGAATTTATGTGGCTAATCCAGATCTACTCTCAATGTTTCCAATTCCAACCAAAAAAACATTGACAGTTTGTGAAATGACTATGGTGAGTGACTAGTGTTGATACTACTGTGTGATCTTGGGCCATTTCTGCACGAATGCTTCTAATTATACTAATGACCAATGTAACAGTCTCTTTTATATTTAATGTTGTAATTCATTCGTTTTGCATCTTAATTTGATTAATTAAAAATTATTTAGACCCCATAAAATTGTATAATTTGGAGAATAGCTGGTTTTTTCGTGATACAATAAATGTAAATGTTGTGGCAATAATTTGAGTCTGCTATTGAAAAAAACTGCAGCGTTATCAGCGCATCAGTGTGAGAACTTAATGTCAGCCAGACTAAATAAATGTTAACGAGGTATTGTTCACCTTTTCTGTTCCTTGTCAGACCTTGATATAGTCTACAGTAGCTGTAGGCTGTTGGACGGAACTATTGTACTGCTTTACAAATGGTTTTGAACTTCCAATAAAGAGAGGCTAAAGGCTGGAGGGAGAATGGAAAGAGCCAAGTTTGGAAGGGGAAAATGTACCAGTTTGTAATGAAATATAGCAAAATAATAATAAGGTTTATTTCAGACAAGTATGTCCATAGAAAAAATAAATAGGTAAAAGAAGAAAATATTAGAATGCTATACACATTGTATTGTGCCAAATTAATATTTTGTTTAAGAGAGAATGTTTTGTGTAGATAATGTATAAGTGAAATACCAATGTCAACTTATAAACTGTATGTATTATGCCAAAGTGCTTTTTATGTCCTTGCTTTCTTTAACCAACGTGAAAGTGTTTTACATGAAGGTGATCTTGGTGCTCATTTTCCTTTATAATAATGTTTACCCCATTCACTCATATCAGTAAACTTATTAATGTCTTATTAATAAAACAAATTTAACATGTGTCACCTGTCACTGTTTTACTTCAGCCTACATCTCACCATCTCTTAGTGAACTGCTTAATATAAGGATACTGTTGATTGACACTTTGCCTACAGGATGATGTTGACTAAGACTTTGCCTCTATGATAATATTGACTAAGACTTTTCCAACATGATGATATTGACTAAGACTTTGCCTACAGGATGATATTGACTAAGACTTTGCCTACAGGATGATATTGACTAAGACTTTGCCTGCAGGATGATATTGACTAAGACTTTGCCTGCATGATGATATTGACTAAGACTTTGCCTACAGGATGATGCTGACTCAGGCTATCACACCGGCAACAGCACACTGCAGGCAGTGGCAGCAGCGGCGCGTGGTGCAGGCCACGACAGTGCCGCCCTGTCACGGGAAGAACTGCGGTGCCACATACAGGCCTTCAACAACAACCACCATGGACTCATTATGACATTGGTATGTGCTGACATTACAACTAAATAGTGGGTCTACATAGGAAATTATTTTATTATTTCCTACTACATCTATAATAATAATATAATAATAACGTGTGGTCTTATGTAGCGCCAGTGTCTGCTTAGACAAGGGGCTCATAGTGCTTACTTCAGTATCAGAGCATGTTTCTTGGCAGCAGTTAATGCAGTGCCCTGGTGGGTTTTTGTAGGTCGAGACCTTTGGCTCTGTGAGCCCATGACAGGTTTTTTCCATTTCCATGTTTGGGGTCTTTTATTTTCTCTGGCATAGACACCAGGTAGAAGGGGCCAACAGCTTTTTAGTGTCTCTTCCAAAAGACACAGTTAAAGTGGGGTGAACGAAATTGCCCAATTTTCGAAACAGCAGCAAGTGGACTTGGACCCTGGTCTTCTTGATTGACAGTCCAGTGCTCTACCACGGAGCCACTGTGACCCATTTACCCATAATGCAGTATTACACAAACAGCCTCATGTTAAATGTCACACATACCAATTGCTGTTACGATCGTCGTTTTCCACCAGGACCCACAATCGGAGACATTCCAGGGATTTATCCGGGTGCACTTGAACCTGATCCGGCCAATCAACATGTCGGTGTCGGGGCGGCCACCCTCCTTCTACGAGGTCCTCACTCACGAGGACGAGGGTGAAGAGGAGGAACACATCACCTCCTTCTATCTGCCCAAGAACACCACAAAGGTGGTGCACATCAGCAGGTGAGCACTGGCGGGGGTTGGGAAGTGAATATCAGCAGGTGAGCACTGGCAGGGGGTTAGGAAGTGAACATCAGCAGGTGAACATCAGTTTGGGGTTAGGAAGTGAACATCAGCAGGTGAGCACTGGTGGGTGGTTGAGGAGTTAACATCAGCAGGTGAGCACTGGCTGGGGGTTGGGAAATAAACAGTTGATGTTTTGGAATGAATGTTTGGAATGAATGGCTTTGAGAGTTTGTGAAATTAGCATTGGAAGTGTGAGTTTGTTACACAAATATGGGAGATTTATAGGGTTATAGGAAACTGACATTGGAGGTGATGTGAGTTTGGAAATTAATGCCTCAGGTTGGTGTGTGTGTGTGCGTGCGTGCGTGCGTGCGTGCGTGCGTGCGTGCGTGCGTGGGAGGGAGGGAGGGAGGGAGGGAAAGACGATGGGAGGACGGAAAGGAGAAGTGAAGGGAGGGTATACAAGAAGTGGCTTGCATGGTAGGTGGGTGAACTGATGGGGTGGAAGGAAGCACATGTACTTAGAAGAAAATAATTGCTTGATCATGGCAGCATATGAAAGAGTTGAACAGAGTATGTCAGCATAACCTGATGTTGCAGTGGGACAACGACGGAACAGGTGATCTGTGCCCTGCTTGCCAAGTACAAGATCACTGACAACCCTCGCAAGTTTGCCCTCTATGAGAAGGTGGACAAGGATGGCAAAGGTATGACACCCCAGACAACTGCCCACCCCATTCACACTGCTACATCTCATTCAGACACCCCATTCACACTTCTACATCTCATTCACACACCCCATTCACACTGCTACATCTCTTTCACCCACCCCATTCACACTGCTACATCTCATTCACCCGCTCATTCACACTGCTACATCACATCCACCCGCTCCACTCACACTACTACATCACATCCACCTGCCTCATTCACACAGCTACATCACATCCACCTGCCCCATTCACACTGCTACATCACATCCACCTGCCCCATTCACACTGCTACATCATATTCACCTGCTCCATTCACACGATTACATCACACCCACCCGCCCCACTCACACTGCTACATCACATCCACCTGCCCCACTCACACTGCTACATCACATCCACCTGCTCCATTCACACTGCTACATCACATCCATCCCGCCCCATTCACTCTGCTACATCACATCCACCCACCCATTCACACTGCTACATCACATCCACCTGCCCCATTCACACTGCAACATCACATAGTGTGTCCTGTTGCAGTGACGATGCAGAGACTGGCGGATGACAAGTGTCCCCTGCCGCAGTGTCTCGGCTGGACGGCCAAAGGACTGGACACGCACATGTTTGTGCTGCAGGAGAATGACACAGGGGAGATCATTGTAAGTGGTCACAGTGCGAGCAGACCTTCCCATCAAGCAGACCTTCCTCCTATATGCTGGCAGATCTCCCGCTGCTTAGTAATTTTTCAAACATCTTCCTAATCTCCCACATGATAAAACTCCTGCCTTTGTTATATTTGATTTTACAATTGTTTTCATTGATTTTCAGGAGTTTCGGTTTGATTAAGTGATTTACATACGATTGTACAATATAATCTAATGAAATTTGCATATAAATAATCTTTAAAAAAAAAAAAACTGAAAAGCTTGCAAATTCTTGTCAAAAGATGAACATAACATCGATGAATTTAATCAAAACAGTTATTGGGTCAAAACAGTTACCGCACATAGTGGGTTTTTCAGTAACTAATTGTAAATATTGCTCACAGCCTGAACATTAGATTTCGGTTGGTCTTTACCGTACTTATACTTGGAAATTGTGGTTCATTTGGATTTTGTTCTGGATGTTCGGTTGTCCCTCGTTCTGATACTGACTTTTGCGCGTCCTTGTTTACGATTACGCCTACTGATTCTTTTTTGTTACGCCTCTGAGCTCAGGTTCCTGAGGATATAGGCACCATAGAAGTCAATTATTATTATTATTATTATTATTATTCGATTCATTCATGTTCATCTTTTGACGCCTGATTTCATATGGGATGCCGACATATTTAGTATGAAACAAAATAACCCATGTGGCAGTAGTGACTTGTCACTAATACACGATGCCCATCGTTCCTATATTTTAATTGCAATTCCTATGTTTTCACAAAATTCCTATATTTTCATAATAATTGTGGAGATTTCGAGTTGTGAATTTGTGTTAACTCGAGTCAGTAGATGGCGCCACCTGGAACAAGGCTAAATATTCTTGTTGTTTGTTAGAATATCCCTATGCTTTTACTTCTGAATATCTATATTTCTTATAAATGTTAGGGGCCATTCACAATTCTCCGGTCCAGCCCCAAATTAGCACTTTAAAATGTTGATAATTTTCCACATTGAAAAATATATCGATGTAATAATACTATGACACAGTGCACACATATAGGACATATTGATGTAACAATGCTATGACACAGTGCACGCATATAGGACATATTGATGTAACAATGCTATGACACAGTGCACGCATATAGGACATATTGATGTAACAATGCTATGATGCAGTGCACGCATATAGGACATATTGATGTAACAATGCTATGACACAGTGCACGCATATAGGACATATTGATGTAACAATGCTATGACACAGTGCACGCATATAGGACATATTGATGTAACAATGCTATGATGCAGTGCACGCATATAGGACATATTGATGTAACAATGCTATGACACAGTGCACGCATATAGGACATATTGATGTAACAATGCTATGACACAGTGCACGCATATAGGACATATCGATGTAACAATGCTATGACACAGTGCACGCATATAGGACATATTGATGTAACAATGCTATGACACAGTGCACACATATAGGACATATTGATGTAACAATGCTATGATGCAGTGCACGCATATAGGACATATTAATGTAACAATGCTATGACGCAGTGCACGCATATAGGACATATCGATGTAACAATGCTATGACACAGTGCACGCATATAGGACATATTGATGTAACAATGCTATGACACAGTGCACACATATAGGACATATTGATGTAACAATGCTATGATGCAGTGCACACATATAGGACATATTGATGTAACAATGCTATGACGCAGTGCACGCATATAGGACATATCGATGTAACAATGCTATGATGCAGTGCACGCATATAGGACATATCGATGTAACAATGCTATGACGCAGTGCACGCATATAGGACATATCGATGTAACAATGCTATGACACAGTGCACGCATATAGGACATATTGATGTAACAATGCTATGACGCAGTGCACACATATAGGACATATTGATGTAACAATGCTATGATGCAGTGCACACATATAGGACATATTGATGTAACAATGCTATGACGCAGTGCACACATATAGGACATATAATAGTAAATTAAACATTTATGTCCAAGTTTTGTGTTTTTCTAACAACTTGGTAATTTTTTACCACAAGGTTGTGAATGTCCAAGATGTTGTATTACAGTGACCGGTTATGCAATTTAAAACAATAGTAGTTCCGTAACAGTTCACCGTGTGGTGCTGCATGATGCAACAGTGGTCATATTTCGCATGCGACCGACATTAAAAAAAATGAGTATGCTGCCTTTGACCCCACCGCCCCTTTAGTACGCTTTGTACGAATAAGTAAGTGCTGACCTTTGTTAACGGCCGCTTAGACCAAAGCACACTGCTGGTATACTCGTTTTTGTCGTGTTTGTGCAGTGGGAAGCGTTCAGCTTGCCGGAGCTGGAGAACTTCCTGAAGATTCTAGACCGAGAGGAGGCAGAATACGCAGAGCAAGTGAAGGCAAAGTACCACTTACTGAAGCTGCAGATGAAACAGCGACTCAAACACCTCGAAGCAGAATCCCCGAGAGATGGTAAACGACAACCAGTGTTTGTATAGCCGAAGGTGTCCATTGTAGAAGCTGGACATAGCGGAGTAGTTGTACATGTACAGTAGCTAAGAAGACAGTAAATTATTAACTTGGCAGTGGCATGTGAAACGGTTGATACACATAGCACTGCCGCAACAGAAGACAGATCATCCTTGCTAGCCATGGGTGGTAGTAGTACTACAGTACCCCCTGGCGAATCGACCTGTTGAAATGTGAATTTGTTAATTTATCCCATGCCATATGTAGGTGTACACTGAATCATTTGAATTCCCACTTGCTGTCTTGGTCAGCGTGTTTCGGGAAAGCGCCCACACCCAAACTTCAAAGACTGTTCCCACGAAATACCCATCATTACCCATCCGACCAGCGATGACGGGTCCACTACCCACTAAAGTTAAGTTCCCGTATGCGAGTCCCGTGAATCTGAGCGAGCAATATTATTGGTGAAGATGGCAACTGAAAAATCAGCAGTTCGATCTGCCAGTGGCACTGATATAGTCAGAAGCCCCTGGTGGCAAGGATGAGATATAATTGAAAAGGAATCAGTGGCAGATGGAAAGCGTGAACATGGCTGTGCCAACTGGAACAGTTGTAGAGTCACAACTGGTGTTTCCTGTGTATAGATTCACCAACGTGTTTCATATACACTTCATGAGAAGTTTGTATTTTTGTCTACGAGTGAATCATTCTGTAAATACATTGTTTGCTGTGCCAGAATGGAGCACTTTATAAATAGCTATTTTGTCATTGCACATAGCTCAGCCTCAGGCACTCTGTTTAAACTGCACAGCGAAACAGTACTTTTGAAGTCATCATCGTTTGTACCTTATGGTGTTGGAGAATTTAAATACGAGAAACCAGTTTGTGGAAGAAATATTTGTCATGGGGAGAATGTTGATTTGATGTGTTAAAAATAAAATAAAAATACCAGGTCACACTTAATCAACATTGTGCACAAATAAGTGTCTAGAACTTACACGTGGAGGTATGTTTTGTGTTGTTTCAATTGCATCTTCATAAAATAGTACACACTAAGATTTACTGGTGCTGCACATTTTGTTGTGGTTTATACTGTTAATGTAGTTTTGAATTAGAACAGCCTCGTTTATTAAATATCTTATTCAGGCCAGATTCATCTTGTTTCTTTTGATAAGTTTTGACTGTTATTACTGTAGTAAATAAGTGGTTTATCAATTATGTTGTTCAGGCTGCAACAGTGACTTTTGGTTTGCAATGAGAAGTTGGTGTAAAAACAATAACAGTTGAACCTCGATATTAAGATCACCACAGGACTGGACCAAAGTGATGTGAATAGCGAGGTGACTGTATTAGTGGGACTGGTGTCCTATTCTTTACTGTTATGGAAATAGTTTCGGACTGTCCCAGGGTAACCTGGCGCGGTGGCTGTATTACTGATGTGACCTTAAAACAAGGTTCGTACTAATTTGGTTCCTTTTTTCATTTTAAAACATTGTTTCATTATAAGATATGAAAGTCGTTGAAGTTACTTTTATAAGTCTTAAATGTCAGCAATTAAACCAATAAAAAGCACTGTTGTGGCCCTGGGGTTAGTTACTGGATCAGTTGCTCACAAGATTCACATAATTATGACAAATGAAGAATTGGAGGTACTGGAGAACATATAAAATTACAAATGCTAGTCAAGAAATCGAATAAAGCGTTGTTGCTAAATTGATTACTGTGTTGCACGTTGGGTCATTTTATACAGAAGTCAAGATAGTTTTCTACAATATTTAATACAACTGTCACATTGATTTAAGTTGTACAACACAACACAACCTACAACAAGTACAAACCTGTACAGAACCTGTACAGACTCGATTGAATATGTGATATGAAGTTATCATGAACTTAAACAACTGTGAAGAGGATTGATGAATGTAGGGATGCACTATTGAAGCACTACCTCTTGATGCACTATCCCTGGATGCACTACATGTGTATCATCAAATACACTTGCCCCAGCTACACAAAACACAACTTCGAAACAATTCATTTTTACAATAATTATATACGACATAACTTTCAAGCATCAATGACTGCTGCATACATTACTATACAGCCTGTACATTATATAACAGAAAGGTTCAGATACCTATGATTAGAACAGTATCTTTATGAACCACAGAAAAGCAGCATTCATAAATCAGAACGACACATTAAAGCTGCTTCCTCTAATTGCTCAGCCCATCACGAATCCAGTTCTTATGTCCAGACGTGTAGTATCTGACTAGTAATGTGTGCAGCCTGTTTAATAATAAAAATTGCTATTTTTTTCAACCATCGAAAGAATTGACTAGTCGTTAGCTCTGGTAAATATCAAAATAGTGCATATCCAAAATGGTAAACACTGTGTGGGTCAATGCTGATCATGGGTGTGACCTCCATCCTCTCGCCGATCACGACATGAAATTTTACCAAGGAATTTTTTTTTTATTTTTCAGCATTTTGATTTTCACTTCAGTTAATGCTTGAACAAGCATTAACTAATTTAATACTTTGTCTGATGATTTCACAAAAACTACATCCAAAAGTTGCACAGATGCATGTTGCAATGGATACTAAGTAGGTTTGGTTTTTCGCAAAATTAATTTGAAATGATACTAGCAAACAATCTTATTGATTAAGCACCTTGTCTCCAAACTACTAGTCTAAAATATCTTGTGACATGACAATTAACATTGTCAATTAAACTGCATGAAAGGAACATGCATAGATAGCACTGAACTCGCATCATCCTAATGAAAATCATACTATTATAAGTGATTATTATGTGAAAACTCAACATAAAATTACCCTAACCTGACAATGTGGACATATTTGTCAATCACATGGACATGTACATTCTTGTCAACTTGCTGTCTATAGCTTGTTGCTTTGGATAACAATCTTTTTATATTCTATTAAGCCTGCCATAAAAATTATATTAAGACAGTAAGTGTTTCCTCCATCATATTGTATACACGTTGTACACATATTGTGTACACTTAGGAAAGATATCTGTTTTCAGAAAGAGTACTATAGGATATTGGCATATTTGTATCTCCCCTTTAGCACTGATTCTCTGTCTTAGTTGGAACATGCAGGCAACGGATAATGTTTCATTGACTGAAGTCTTCTAACCACCCTGTCTGTCTGTTTGTCTGTCTGTCCTGGGTGTCAGCTTCTTGTCACCTCACACATGACGATGGGGAAGTCGACACTAAGTCTTGGATGTGACAGTTCAACTTCGCCCTGGAATAACATAAAAATGTGCATTGTAAATACATAATGGCTTGAATACTTTGTGGCTACTTCACAATAACAAGACTACTGCCCTGCTGTAATATAACTGATATTGATAAAGCAATTTGTACTTTCCTAAAAATCATTGCATGCAAATTAGGCAATGCAAACTAAAAATGTATCATGTACAGTATGACAATTTCTACTGTATAAAACAGTTAATCATAGGAACAGTAACTGTCTTCATGTAGATAAATTACTTAAATATGTAACATTACATATGCAAATTACACAATGCAAACTAAACATGTATCATGTACAATATTTAATTTAAATATATGTTTTTAATATATATGAATATTATATAATATATATATATATTAATAGTAAAAATCCTTCTGCAATAAATTTGTTTTCCCTCATCTTGATTTAGAATCACTTCATAAAAAATCAAAGGGAAAAAGTGGTCCGATTCTATATACTGTAACATAAGACTATTCACACTTTTGCAAATTACCTGATTTAACTATCAAAATAAATTCTTTCGATGATTTTATCGCAATATGCACTCTTTTATTTTATTATACTGATTGTGCACATTATATAATTAAACTATTCAGACTACAGATTTAACATCAATGAACCTGATTCGTGATGAGC